>CALNHX010002391.1:0-180677 GCA_940337035.1 Agriotes lineatus | reverse complement strand
AAGTCAACAACGCTTACTGTCAGATTCAAACCACTTTGTGAAATTTTGACAGCAGCGTATACATATGCGACTGCGTATTTGGAAATAAATTCGGGCGCACAGTGGCGTACCAGATTAAGGTAAAGATTTACAAATTATCAGGAACTCATCCCTTTGAATGGAGTTGAATATCTACCGAGCTAGCGTTATGAGAATAAAATTGCAGATAAATAAAATACAAAAGAGGGCATAATACGACTTTATCTTGGAGTAGAGTAAATAAAATTAAAAATACAAACAATCTTATTTTACCCAGTCCAAATCTGTAATTATAATTGATAAAAAACACATCTCATAAGCGAATTTATAATTATCAGAGCAAACCATCTCAATATATGTGAACTTTCAAAAATTTTACGTAATTCATAAAAACTGAGGTATACAATGAATATAACAGAGGACCCAAGATAGATCCCTGTAGGACACCCTGCGATATCTGCATTGAACCTGAGGTACTGCTGTCTAGTATAACAGTTTGTGATCTATTATTCAAGTAACTCGTCATCAATGATGGCGCATCTGGTCCAACACCAATATATCTCAGAATTGAAATCAAAGTATCATGATAAACTGTATCAAAAGCCTTGCTATAATCTAACAAGACAAGAACAGTTATGTTACCTTACTCAGTTTCAGTCAAAATACCGTCCGTTACCTTTAATAGCGCTGTTGTGAAGCTATACCCTGGCCTAAAACCGGATTGTACTAGAGGCAAAAAATTATGATCATTAGTATGAACACTTAATTGATTGTGAACTGTTTTTTCTAGAACCTTCGACAGTGCTGGAAGAACACTTATAGGGCGTAGGTCTTTAATTTCAACTGGTTGTTTAATTTTAGAAAATGGTTTAACCAAAGCATGCTTCCAACACTGTGGAAATTTGTTTTCCAAGATACATAAATTTATAATATGAATAATGTATGGCAGAATTGTAGGACCACATAACTTTATCATAGTAATATTGATATTATCACTACCAGTAGCGTTAGATTTAAGTGAGTTAATGATTTTGATCAAGATGAAGTAATAAATAAGCGTAAAATTACAATTTAAACGGCCATTTTCATTGCTGTCATAGAAATGCTATTTGCAAAATAATTATTTATAATATCAGGATTAGATAGATGGTCTGGTATAACAATTTGTTTTCTTGCACCTATTCCTAAAGCATTTAATCTTTTCCACAAAATTTTATTTTCGTTATTGTTTGATATAAAGCTAAATAAGCCTTTTTTTCATTGTTTATAGTGCGTGTTGTTAAGTTTTTCCAAGATTTATAATATTCCCAGTGCCGAGGCAGTCTCGTTTGTCTATATTTAGCTTTAGCTTTTTCCTTAAAGACATGAGATATTTCAAATTATCCGTCAACCAAGGGCATACGGCTTTCGAAAGCTGCATCTGGCGAAGGGAGCATGTTTGTCAAACAGTTGCAATCTTTTTTCATTAAAAACCAGCAATTTCTCATCAATGTCATTAATTCCATAAATTTGATGCAGAGATAATAATTCTAAATCTGCATGAAACCCGTCTAGGTCTATTTTATCAAAATTTCGAACATTTCGAGTAACAGCCTTTACCTGAGGCTGTTCTAGAAGTATACGAGTATCACAGAATACAAGATCATGACCTGCTACGTAACAATCAATCACACCACTGTCGCCAATCAATAAACTGTCAGTAACCAGAATCAGATCTATAAGATCAAAAGATGTTAACACATACCTGCAGGTAAATTGTAGGTGGATTATCAGGCTTCAGAAAATCTATATTGAAGTCACCAAGGCATATTACATTGTCAGAGTAAAATAAAGAAGAAGATAAAGAATTTTCAAATTCATATCAAAATAATTGGTAATTACGTTCAAGTGGATTATAAACAGTACCCACAACTATATTAATATTAGGTAACTTCAGAATAATCCAAATCTGCTCAATAATATTATTTGTCTTACTTATAACTGAACAAGTAAGTGTATTACGTACATATATCGCTAATCCTCCACCTCGACTAGATCGCTCATTTCTTACAAAATCATAACCGTCAACACAAACAAATTCATCCGTAATGTTATCAGTGAGCCATGTTTCAAAAACAGTCAGTATGTCAATTTGGTGTTCATATATAAATAATCTTAAATGTTCAATTTTTGCGTGTATTACTTCGACACGAAGTGTACGAAGTATTGAAATTCCCTCATCTCGAAAACCACTCTGAGTCAAATATCTCTAAAATTCGAACCAACCGAAGTAGTGTACCTACACGGGTTCTGGACCACTTTGCATGTCACCCGAACGAACTGGTCAAGGTCGTTAACCTAGCCGGAGGTCAAGGTTATTGACCTCACCTAGGCCACTTCCGGTTCCCTTGATGAATTTTTGGGTTGGAAGTCTAATTTTGAAATTTTACAAGATTTCTACGCTTATCAAAAATGTTCCCAGACTCAACAGAATGTGAGTCATCGTCTGGCAATGCAAAACTAGTTGAGACTTGTAGATGCAGGATGTTATTGAACAATGGCGTCCATTGTTTGAGAAATCTGCACGAAATTGGACAATAAAGCCATTGTTGTCTGGAGATTAAAATGTGCAAAGCTGGTAAAAATAGAACAATGACATCCATTGTTTTAAAATCAGCACGACATTGGACAATAAAGTCATTGTTGTCTGGAGATTAAAATGTGCAAAGCTGTTAAAAATTGAACAATGAAAGCTATTGTTTGAGAAATGTGCAAGGTTGCAAAAAATAAACCGAATTAATTGTGGTCTAATAGTATATATCGAATTATTTCCAGCTAAAAAGATGCAATATGAAATTCCAAACCATTTTAAATACCTTGTTAGGTTTTTGTTTTATTACACGTTCAACGAGATGTATGTCTGGATATTTAACTTTTTTTGAAACTCAAATAGGCCGATTGGAAGCATCTTTTAGTAGATAGGTAATGTGTTCGATCTCGCTGGAGGACTGTATTTAACATAATACAAAAGTGTTGGAGACATTGTTTGTAAGCAAAGTAAATATTACGTGTTTTTTTCCCGTACTTTATTAAATACACAGTCTCGAAACTGAGCCGATAGTTATTTATTTCGCTTGGATTTATGTACAGCATCCCCTCACTTTAGCAATAAGCAAGTTCCTAAAGAAATATTATTATGCTGTAGAGATTTATAGGTTACAGTTCGGAGTTAAAAATTTTGGATATTAGCAACAGTACTATTTAATTGCATATTGTTTTCTTTTACCAAATTTTAGATTGTTTTAATATAGGCTGGAAAGCAATGCTGACAGACAGAAAACTTGTAATGCAGCTGCTAAACCGGACCTTGTCAAATATCGAACAGCAATACCTATATATTAGTAAAAATATTCTTCCAGGTTAAAAGTTTTATGTAGTTTAAGACAGCATCCCTCACTTTAGCAATAAGCAAGTTCCTAAAGAAATATTATGCTGTATAGCAGTGGTCGCCAACCTCTTCAATGTGTTGAGCTACTTGTTAATTTTGGAATAAACAGCGAGCTACCCACACGGAAGCCACGTAACGCAACGTAAATGAAATAATCCACAGTTAATTTATCATTATATGTATTTATTTTACTATTTATTTAACTGGTAATACATAATACATAGGTACTAATAATAACTACATTCCTACCTACCAAACGAAGTTGTTTGAAAAATAAACACAAACTTTTATCCAGCCACAACGGCATGTCACGTAAGATTTAAAAATAGTTAATAATAACAACAAAAAAGTAACGCACTATCATGAACATAAACATTGAAAAATAAAAAAGCACGTTCAATGAGAAGGCTGACACTCAGACTCATCGATAATTTTTTTAATGTTTGCAGTATAATTTGATACAGCTATTCGAATACAATTATCCAAATGTTCATCTGTAAGTCGATTAATAAACTTCCTATTGGAAAAAGAAGATTCACACAAATAGGTTGAACTGAATAATGCTTTCACTTTCAAGGCAACACGGCATAGAACTGAATATTTGTCTTTACTTACAATAGGCCAGATACATTTGGTACTTGAGACTAACGATTTTAAGGCTAAATCATTTTGAAAATCAATTACTTCCATTTCTGTTGCAGCGATGTCTTCGCCAAAGTTCTGCATAACACAAGTTGCAAACTGTTGGATATCAATTTCCATAAAGGGTGAAACAACAAACTGCGCTACTAAAGCCATTTCGTTGAAATCCTTAAAACGATTTTTGAAGTTATTCTTCAGGGTAGAAACTATTTCTACATGATATTTGCTGTCATAGGGTTCTAATGGATTTTGAGATATTTTTTCTGAAAGAATAGGAAAATGCTTGGCATCGCTGTTACTTAGGTTTTGTTCCCAAAACTCCAGCTTTTTGATAAATGCTTTTATATCAGAAATCATTTCTGCTAGTTCTTTGTCTCTCCCCTGAAGCTGCAAATTAAGTTCGTTTAATTTCTCGGTAATGTCCACGAGAAAACCAAAATCTCTAAGCCAGATTGAATTTTCTAGTTCCGGAGTCGGTTCATCGCGTTTTTTTAAAAATTGAACTATGCCAGATAGGACATCATTAAAACGTTTCAGCACCCGTCCTCTACTTAACCATCGGACTTCAGAGTGAAGGAGTAGGTCCCCGTATTGACAGTCAACTTCATCGGCCAAGGTTTTGAATAATCTTCTTTGTAACGCTTGAGCTCTAATCTTGTTCACAATTTTTACCACCAGTTTCATAACGTTGTTTAGTTTCAGGAAATTTCCACATAATGCTTCCTGATGGATAATGCAGTGGTAAGAGAGAAATTGCGGAAAAGTTTCATCTTTACGACATAACGCCACCAGACCCTTATCAAAACCCACCATAGCTGGAGCGCCATCGGTTGTCAAGCCTACCATTTTCGATATTGGAATTTTCTCGGAAGAAATAATATTTTTTAAATGAGAAAACAACTCCTGTCCAGTAGTGTGTCCTTTCAGTGGAATAAACTTCAAAAGATCTTCTTTAATCGTAAAATCACTAAAAACCATCCTGACGAACACGGCCATCTGGACAGTGTCAACGACATCTGTTGATTCATCCAGTTGAAGTGAAAAATAAACACAGTTATCTAAGTCAGTTCTTAACTGTAAAAAAATATCATTGCTCATTACTTCTACACGTCTCATCACTGTATTAGCAGAAAGTTGCATAGATTTTATAGCTGAAACTTGTTACGTGTAATTTTACATTTAGATACAGTTAAGGATTGTTTGGATAATTTCTTATCTTAAATGCATTCATATAGTTAGATTCACCTGCATACGTTAGGTGTAGCTTTGGTTGCATACTCATTTTTGCAATTTTTGGGACTTTTGAAAAATCCTTGTCTAGGGAATTTTGAGTAACAATTTTGAAAATTGTTTTGATAGTACGATTTCCGGCGACCATTTTTAAGTTTTCCTTTTTTGGAGCTGCATGTGATCTTTGGAAATTTTCACTTAAGTGGATTATGTAGTTTCCATATTTCTTTGAGGAATCTGCCATCCAGAAATAGGAAATGGGTGTTATATTGCTAAAATGAATCCGATTGTATTGGGATAAATATATATTTCTGCAATTTACTTACTCGAGGCCGCATTACAACTCTGGTATTTTGATTTATGGTTGCCGTAGAACATTTTTTTGATAACGTCTCGTATTTAGGCCTCCTCGTAATAGTTTGGCCTCCTCGTCCTAGTTTGCTGTATCGTTCTCCGATTTTTCGGGATCCATTATGCCTGTGGCATTGGTGTTGCTTGGCTAAGGCACCTGGAACAACAATTCCGTTCCAATCCGAGCCCCTCAGCACATGTGATAGTTCGCATGCAAGGCTTCTCCCCATGGTGACTGCACTCGACTGCGTTTCTCACCTGCAAAGTTAGATGAAGCCCTGACTCTTTGGAGGTTACTCAAGCTGGTGGACATCTTAATAGCTATCCCCCATAGCTGTTGATGTAGCGATCCTTCTGTGCACGATCCAGGTATCTACAACACCTAGTGTTATCTACCTTTTGGTGTTTATTGAACTAAAAATATCGTTCGTTATGGCACTATGATCTTTACTTTATGTATTGTACTTACCTAGGTATATGCTAGCGAAATTCATGTCGTTTTACATGCGAAATATTGTATAGCTTCGTTGTACATCACGTGCAATTACTTTGGTGTAATAGGATAATGTCATTTTATGCATTTAATATCTTTAAGTTTGGTAGTACTGCTTTGGTCGCATTCGAGCGTCAGATACTTGTCAATGTTCAAAATTTAAACCATTATTGGCGAGGGTCTCCGGGAGCATCAATTTAACATTTAACATAATATGAGCACCGTAAATACACCATGTTATGTGTATTAGCACTCCCCTAGGCGAAATGGTACCAATTCGAAGAGGTTCGCGACTAGATAGAGTATTTACCTAATTAATCAAGCGATATAGAACTTACTAATCTCCCGCATTCCGGTATCGCTGTTTTTAATTATATTTAAGTCACTATCGTAGTTGATACACGGGTACTCGAACGAATTGCGATTATCGTAGTCACATTTTAGACTTTATTAATATAAAATCTTGTACATTACATACCACTAAAATTACATTTACAAACTATTCCGTTTACATACTATTATCACAGAATTGTGTTGCCTTTTTCCAAGTATGACACAGAATTTCGAAGGTGTACAAACTGAAATAAATAACTAGGTTATTCCGAGTCTTGGTGTTTTGCTGACTTTTATTATTTTTTTTTTTGTGAAACAGCTAGTGGTTTAGGAATTTACGCGGCCATCTGTAGGTTTTCTGGTTTGGACCGTCTCAAACCAGTGGCGCTTCCGGACAACCCACCCCATCCTGCTCAGGACCTAGCTTGGCAAACGTTTGCTACACGCCTAGACGATTCCTGTACCACCCTGCTGTAAAGTATTTATAATTTTTGTTTTTACGTGCGAATAAAATTCCCGTGTGTAGCAAATGTAATAAATTTGGCGCCCAACGTGGGGTCTTTGGTTAAGTAGTTTGGCATTTAGTGCAGTATAGAGTATTTGATTAGTATCGATTGGTTCCTTGTCGTATCGGTAATTATCGGATTATAGCCATTTTGTTGCATATCTTGAGGAATTTTGTTAGAATTTAGGAATGTGTGTTTAGATTAGGTACAATTTTTGGGCATATTAGTAGGTATTAGTATTATTAGTACTGAAGGGCTATTTTTGTTTTTCTTTTGTGCTCTTATTAGTAAGGTTTAGTATTTTTAGTATAGGTATAGGATTGTTTAGTTACGACAATTACAATGGATGTTGGAAGATTATTGGCGGACGAGCTAACGTATGAATTGCTAATTCGTGGATGTCCAGTGGGTTCGAACGTAACCGAGAAGAGATCAATTTTGCGAGACGCTATGCATAGACAGCAGTTAGGAACGCTAGACGTAACAACGAGAATTTATTTCGAGCCTGATGAAGAACTGAAGATTTGTGCTACAAAACTTCACGAACTGCAAGAGGCATTAGAACATTTTAATGTCCATAACAAAGATAATGAAGTACAACGCATTAGGGCAAGAATGTACCAAGTTTTAGGTCGCTTACGTCGACTTAATGTCGAAAACAACATGCAACAACAGCATCAGCAAACACTGTTTACCCAATTAGGTCAGTTATCTATAGCTATCGATCAAGCTTATTCAGGTTACCACGAACAAACTATACATGAGCAAGCAACAGTGCAGTCTCAACAACAATCTATTCTAGATGAGCCTAATTTACTACTTCCAGTTACCACATCCTTGGCAACTACAGGTGCAGAAGAAAATGCAACTGCCATCGGGCAACTCATTGATCATGAGATGTCGATATTCCCAACACAATTTGAACCATCGAAACGTCGAGTGAGCTTCCATGAGTCAACGCCAGAGCGTAACGCTGAAGTTTCCCATCACGACAGCAACTTACAGCAAAAACTGAAGACCATGGAACTGAGCGAGATTGTAAGACCTACAACAAGCTTAGATAGACAAGCTGGAAACTTACACATACCTACCGCTGAAAGTAAGATATATCCAGAGTGTTCTCGACCTGTGTACAGCAACTTTATTCCCATCAGCAAGTGGAACATTCATTATGATGGTGAATCGTCCAGTTTAACAAGCTTCTTAGTGCGTGTAGAAGAGCTAAAAGAAGCACGTGGAATTCCAAAAGCTCAATTGCTTCAGTCAGCAGTAGAAATTTTCACTGGAGACGCACTGATATGGTACCGAGCAGTGAAGCGTACTATCATCGATTGGGACGACTTGATTCGCAAGTTGAAAGCAAACTTTCTCCCTCACGATTACGAGATCCGCCTTTGGGACGAAATTCGAAGCCGCACACAACACCCATCAGAAAAAGTGGTCGTTTATATAGCAACCATGGACAACTTATTCAGCAGGCTGCCTCAACTTCCATCTGAAACTACAAGATTGGCAATAATTAAAAAGAACTTACAGCCATATTATGCTATGCAATTAGCATTACACCCGGTTTATACTATCACTGAACTTACTCAAACTTGTATGACTTTAGAAGATGCCAAAATAGCTTCGACTAATTTTAAAGCACCTCCTACGCCTAACTCATACTTACTTGAACCAGAGTTAGCTTACTGCAAGCGTGCTGGAAAGCCACCGATTTGTGCAGTCGAAGAAAAGCCTCTGATTGACTTCAGCGAAATAGAGCTTCCAACAAATACTTCCCAGAACCACCTAGCCAGAGGGAAGACTAGTAATAAAATTACAGAAGCCCCAACTGCTATTGCATCACTTACTTGTTGGAATTGTTCCAAGTCAGGACATCGAGCCATGCAGTGTACTGCTCCTAAACGGATGTACTGTTATGGATGCGGGCAAGTAGGAGTAACCAGCCGCACTTGTAAGAGATGCTCGGGAAACGAGCGAGGAGCACGGTAGGCGACCGGACCCGGTGCTCTAAAACAAGGAAGAAGCCGGTCAATAATTTCAAGCAATTTTTGCCGTCAAAGCCTGTTTCCAGATCGGATTATGTGGTGTTAACCATCGAAGAACCAGCACCCATTCGAGATCATTGGTATCGGAATCTGAGAACAAAAATTATATCAAATCCTTTACAATTTCCACAGTGGCGAATTGAGAATGATAAAATCTATAAATCTCTCAAGTGTACCTACCCGCGATTGAGAGACAGTAACGAAACATGGAAAGAAGTGGTACCAAAAGAAAAACGTCAAGAACTCATCCACGAACATCATGACGCATTAACAGCATGCCATGCAGGCATCTTCAAAACCTACGAACGCCTGAAGAATCGCTTCTATTGGCCGAAAATGCGATCCGATGTAGCCAACTACATTCGAAGGTGTAAGATCTGCGCTGCCATGAAACCTGAACAGAATTGTCCAGCTGGTCTTATGGGACAGCGCCCGAATGTCACAAAACCTTGGCAGATGATTGCAGTAGATATCTGTGGTCCCTTACCTAGATCATCCAGAGGCTACAGTTACATTTTAGTTATTTCAGACCAACTTACCAAGTTTGTGCTACTGTTTCCACTCCGTCAAGCTACAGCTGCCGCTGTAACCAGATTAGTTGAGGAAAATGTTTTTCTATTCTTTGGATGTCCTCAGTACTTAGTATGCGATAATGGTGTGCAGTTCCGTTCACGAGAATTTATGCAGTTATGTGACAGCTACCATGTGAAAATTATTTACACTCCTGCGTATCATCCTCAAGCTAACTTCGTAGAAAGAGTTAATCGTGTCATCAAAACTATGTTGGCTTCATATGTTGCAGATAACCACAAGAAATGGGAACAACTTTTGCCTAAAGTGGGCTGCGCTATCAGGAGCTCGGTTCATGAAATCACTAAAGTGACTCCATTCTTTGCCAACTTTGCACGTGAACATGTTCCTAGGGGTGATTATTTTAAATCAGGTGTAAAGGCTGAAACAGATAAATGTGAGACATCTGATAAACTTAAAGAGTTAGACAAGTTACATCAAGATATACATAAGAGACTTTTGAATGCTCATGCCAGATCTAAACAACGATATGACCTACGACGCAGAGAAGTGACATATAATGTGGGCGACAGAGTTTACCGACGCAATTTTGTGTTGTCCGACGCCACCAAACACTTCACCGCAAAGCTCGCTCCAAAATTTATTGGGCCTTTGACTGTACGAAGGAAATTATCACCTGTTACGTACGAGCTTCAAGATGAAGATGGGACATTTCGCGGCACATGGCATGTCAAAGACATAAAGCAACACCCGCCAGATGAAGAAGACGAAGACAAATTTAGTATTGGACTTTGCATTCGAGTTTGGCATTAGGATTTTGAATGTTAGGTTAGGCTTTAGGGACCAAGGGTTTTTTGTTGAACCTTTGGGTGGATGGTTGGGCTGCTTGAAGGGAGGACTCGCTGTTGGGGAACTCTATCATCTCGTTCTTTCCCCCTTTTGTTGTAAAGTCTTGGATGGTTGGTTGGGCTGCTTGATTCGTTGACATTGGCTTGAATGTGCTGGGTATCCGCAATAGTTCTTTTCGTGTACCTGTAAAATTTCGAAGCTTCATTATGGTGCAGGCATAGGTTCTACGTCGGTAAATTCAGGGAATTTACCTATTTTTAAGTGAGGGGAGAGTCTGTTACGTGTAATTTTACATTTAGATACAGTTAAGGATTGTTTGGATAATTTCTTATCTTAAATGCATTCATATAGTTAGATTCACCTGCATACGTTAGGTGTAGCTTTGGTTGCATACTAATTTTTGCAATTTTTGGGACTTTTGAAAAATCCTTGTCTAGGGAATTTTGAGTAACAATTTTGAAAATTGTTTTGATAGTACGATTTCCGGCGACCATTTTTAAGTTTTCCTTTTTTGGAGCTGCATGTGATCTTTGGAAATGTTCACTTAAGTGGATTATGTAGTTTCCATATTTCTTTGAGGAATCTGCCATCCAGAAATAGGAAATGGGTGTTATATTGCTAAAATGAATCCGATTGTATTGGGATAAATATATATTTCTGCAATTTACTTACTCGAGGCCGCATTACAACTCTGGTATGTTGATTTATGGTTGCCGTAGAACATTTTTTTGATAACGTCTCGTATTTAGGCCTCCTCGTAATAGTTTGGCCTCCTCGTCCTAGTTTGCTGTATCGTTCTCCGATTTTTCGGGATCCATTATGCCTGTGGCATTGGTGTTGCTTGGCTAAGGCACCTGGAACAACAATTCCGTTCCAATCCGAGCCCCTCAGCACATGTGATAGTTCGCATGCAAGGCTTCTCCCCATGGTGACTGCACTCGACTGCGTTTCTCACCTGCAAAGTTAGATGAAGCCCTGACTCTTTGGAGGTTACTCAAGCTGGTGGACATCTTAATAGCTATCCCCCATAGCTGTTGATGTAGCGATCCTTCTGTGCACGATCCAGGTATCTACAACACCTAGTGTTATCTACCTTTTGGTGTTTATTGAACTAAAAATATCGTTCGTTATGGCACTATGATCTTTACTTTATGTATTGTACTTACCTAGGTATATGCTAGCGAAATTCATGTCGTTTTACATGCGAAATATTGTATAGCTTCGTTGTACATCACGTGCAATTACTTTGGTGTAATAGGATAATGTCATTTTATGCATTTAATATCTTTAAGTTTGGTAGTACTGCTTTGGTCGCATTCGAGCGTCAGATACTTGTCAATGTTCAAAATTTAAACCATTATTGGCGAGGGTCTCCGGGAGCATCAATTTAACATTTAACATAATATGAGCACCGTAAATACACCATGTTATGTGTATTAGCACTCCCCTAGGCGAAATGGTACCAATTCGAAGAGGTTCGCGACTAGATAGAGTATTTACCTAATTAATCAAGCGATATAGAACTTACTAATCTCCCGCATTCCGGTATCGCTGTTTTTAATTATATTTAAGTCACTATCATAGTTGATACACGGGTACTCGAACGAATTGCGATTATCGTAGTCACATTTTAGACTTTATTAATATAAAATCTTGTACATTACATACCACTAAAATTACATTTACAAACTATTCCGTTTACATACTATTATCACAGAATTGTGTTGCCTTTTTCCAAGTATGACACAGAATTTCGAAGGTGTACAAACTGAAATAAATAACTAGGTTATTCCGAGTCTTGGTGTTTTGCTGACTTTTTTTTTTTTTTTTTTTGTGAAACAGCTAGTGGTTTAGGAATTTACGCGGCCATCTGTAGGTTTTCTGGTTTGGACCGTCTCAAACCAGTGGCGCTTCCGGACAACCCACCCCATCCTGCTCAGGACCTAGCTTGGCAAACGTTTGCTACACGCCTAGACGATTCCTGTACCACGCTGCTGTAAAGTATTTATAATTTTTGTTTTTACGTGCGAATAAAATTCCCGTGTGTAGCAAATGTAATAAACTATCTCGTCTTTGTTTCTAAAGTTGGCAAATAACGAGTCAGCAGCTTCTAAAAACGCCTGTTTTATCATTTCCCCGTCTTCATAAGGTTTCTTTTTTTGTGCAATTATCTGGGACACACGGTACGATGCTTCAGTTGCAGCCTTATTTTTGTCGATTGTTCTTAAAAATATTGATTGTTGTCCAATTAACTGGTTTTTTAACTGTTTCAGTTTCTCCTTTCCGGCGGCAGAATGTAGTGGGAATGATTTTTCAAAATTAGAATGTACAGTTTCATGATGTCTCTCAATATTTCCTTTTTTAGCAACGGAGACCAAAGTATTACATAACAAACACACATTTTTATCTTTAACTTCTGTAAAAAAGTATTGTTCTTCCCATTCCGAATGAAAGTGGTATGTCTTTACCTTCTTACAACTGCTTGCCATACTATTATTTTTTGTTGTTCACTACTAACCCAACCGCTGGACGTTGGTTACGCGTTCAGTTTTAAACTAAGCGCAATGTCGCCGCGCCGTGCGTATTTATCCCGTTCAAAGCAATCCAGATCGTTCTCGAACACTAACGCACTGGTCCGGCTGGTCAGTTCTAGCCGATTCTAGCCGATTCTAGCTTGATGGCGTCAGCGGCAGATCGCTCGCCGCAACGTTGCCGCTGTTTATGTTTAATATTATGACAATTACATTTTTTTGTGGAATTTTAGGAAGCTTCTCTGATTTTGTATTTTCGTTGTGAGAGCTACCAGAATTGCCCCCGCGAGCTACCGGTAGCTCGCGATCGACAGGTTGGCGACCACTGCTGTAGAGATTTACAGTTCGGAGTTAAAAATTTTGGATATTATCAATAGTACCATTTAATTGCATATTGTTTTCTTTTACCAAATTTTAGATTGTTTTAATATAGGTTCGAAAGCACTGCTGACAGACAGACAGAAAACTTGTAATGTAGCTGCCAAACCAGGCCTTGTCAAATATCGAACAGCACTATATATTAGTAAAAAATACTCTTTCAGGTTAAAAGTTTGATGTAGTTTTAGCCAATCTTATACACATTCCAGCACTAAAAAATGGTAGGAAGCGGAGTCTTAGACAGCAGAATTTTGTAATACAAAACAGGAGCAATAAAATAATCGTGTCTACCACCCGACATTTTTCAGTTTATCCGATTCAGCAACTTCCGCATATCACAAAAACAAACACCTTCTTTGTTCTTGTGTTAGCACCTTGGCTTTAAGAATGTTACGAAATCCGACGCCAGCACTATATGTTTTAACTACATTTTTCAATAACTACAAAAATAAAAAGCAGCTTAAAATATTGTCCCTAAAAGGAGTGGTGCTGTAGTTTTTATCATTGGAATTTCGATTTCTTACAACGGTATTTGTAAATAGTTTAGTTTTTGGTTGCAACGAGCATAGTTGTAGCAGAGATATCTGACGAATAGAAGATATAAACAGACAGTAATATTAATCTAAAATTACAATTGTCCTATATCCGGTACTCATGGTTTATGTCTTAATCTGATTTTAATAGTCGATTAGAGTCGAATAACTAAGGTTATTACAATGCTAAAGACTGTGCGCAAAAAGGTAAGATATCAAAATTTTAAAATAAAACCCAGAGAATAAGAATTAAATAAAATAAATCCAAGTAAAAAGCTATTAGATCACTGCAATATATTAGTAAAAAATACTCTAATTAATAAAGATGCTATACTCAATGGTGAGGGACAGTATAATTTTGCCGGATAAAAACTTGTATAAGAGAAAATCTCAAACTTGTTTAAAAACATTTTGTCAGACAAATTCCTGTCTAGACCTGCGGATGTGAGTCATCGTCTGGGAATGTGCAAGGTTGCTAAAAATAAACCGGTTGTCTGAGGTTTTTGCGTAGGTCTGCGCGGGAGTTTGCGCGGGGGTCTGCGCGATGGTTTAATGGAAAATTCAAATTCTGCGTAGGTTTTGGCGGTAAATTCAAATTCTGTCTAGGTTTTGGCGGGAAATTCAAATTATAATCAGTGTTTTTGATGGAAAAATCTGGGAGTGTACAAGGTTGCTAAAATGTATGGGGTCTTTGTCATTATCAGTGTCTATAAATTTGGTAGACAGACAGACAGGCAGACCGACAGGCAGGCAGACAGACAGACAGACAGACAGACAGGCAGGCAGGCAGACAGACAGACAGACAGACAGACAGACAGACAGACAGACAGACAGACAGACAGACAGACAGACAGACAGACAGACAGACAGACAGACAGACAGACAGACAGACAGACAGACAGGCTGACAGATAGACAGATAGACAGGTAGACAGCTGTTCCTGTAACGGTTTTATGGGCACGACGGTGTAATAAAACGACAATTGTAAATATAATTGTATTTTATTTGTCTAATGTACATGTATAAAATTATTACAAATATATATTATACACTAGTCAATTATTGTGGTAGAGGTGTTGTTGTCATCTCTGTCTGGAGGATCTCTTCGTGCTGTTTCCGAACTGGATTTATTCAATTATTCATGCCTCTTTTAACTCTTCTATTATACTAACAATTTCATTTCTATGATTTGTATGGCCAGATGCTTGAGAGGCATACAGTAACTTTAATCGATCAACTAATTCGTTCGGATCATCCCAGTAAACATAATCTAACGGTTTATTGCTAACTTGTTTATACATTTGCTGCATACCTTTACCAGTAGTCCTTAACGATATCGATGATGGCGAGGGTGATGATGACAGGTTAGATTTTATAAATTTCTTGTATTTCGTTTGGTTGAAACCTACCTTCTGCACATTTTTATCAAAATTTCTATGCGCTGCATTTGTTCTGTTTATGATATCATTATAATTTGCTCTATCTGTCAGCGTTGGAGTTATTTGAGGATCGTTTTTAAATAGTAATTCGTACAAACCAGGCGTACCTTCATAGCGAACATTTTTTACAATTATATCTGATCCCTTTATATCTAGCTCATCTCCACCAAAGTAAAATTGGTTTTTATCAAAATTATATCTAATTCCATACCTCCCTAGATTAGGTCTTTCTATAAGATAATTGCTTACATATTTCCTAGGAAGTTCGTCAAACTGTTCTAAGAAAGAACTTATAGCTTGCGGTTGAAATTTGTTTGCTATAGTTGTATTAGGTTCATCTTCGGTGGATTCACACAATACTTCATCAGCCGGTTTTGGTGTAAATAATTCTAGCTTTGGAGAATTTGATATATTGATATATTCATATAGGTAAGAAAGGGGGGCAGCGCTGCTATTCGGCTACCTCGTTTCGGCTACCATGTCCAGACATGTTTGAGAAATGTGCAAAGCTGTTGTGCAGATTTTTCTCAAACAATGGGTTCCTTTGTTCAATTTTCAACAGCTTTGCACATTTCTCAAACATGTCTGGACATGGTAGCCGAAACGAGGTAGCCGAATAGCAGCGCTGCCTCCCTTTCTTACCTATATGAAATTTTCCCACGCTCAAAAACGATCCTCAAATAACTCCAACGCTGACAGATAGAGCAAATTATAATGATATCATAAACAGAACAAATGCAGCGCATAGAAATTTTGATAAAAATGATCAGAAGGTAGGTTTCAACCAAGCGAAATACAAGAAATTTATAAAATCTAACCTGTCATCATCACCCACGCCATCATCGATATCGTTAAGGACTACAAAGCTTACTGGTAAAGGTATGCAGCAAATGTATAAACAAGTTAGCAATAAACCGTTGGATTATGTTTACTGGGATGATCCGAACGAATTAGTTGATCGATTAAATTTACTGTATGCCTCTCAAGCATCTGGCCATACAAATCATATAAATGAAATTGTTAGTATAATAGAAGAGTTAAAAGAGGCAGGAATAATTGAATAAATCCAGTTCGGAAACAGCACGAAGAGATCCTCCAGACAGAGATGACAACAACACCTCTACCACAATAATTAACTAGTGTATAACATATATTTGTAATAATTTTATACATGTACATTAGACAAATAAAATACAATTATATTTACAATTGTCGTTTTATTACACCGTCGTGCCCATAAAACCGTTACAGGAACAGCTGCCTGCCTGCCTGCCTGCCCGCCTGCCTGTCTGCCTGTCTGTCTGTTTGTCTGCCTGCCTGTCGGTCTGCCTGTCTGTCTGTCTACCAAATTTATAGACACTGATAATGGAGGTCATTAACTACATCTGGTGTAAATTTCTCAGACAAAGACCCCATACATTTTAGCAACCTTGTACACTCCCAGATTTTTCCGCCAAAAACCTGATCATAATTTAAAATTCACCTTCAAAATAATGCGCAGAATTTGAATTTACCGCCAAACCCTCGCGCAGACCCCCGCGCAGACCTGCTCAGAAACCCCAGACATCCGGTTCATTTTTAGCAACCTTGCACATTCCCAGACGCTCACATCCACAAGTCTTGACAGGTCTGTGGCGACACGCAAATATAGTCTCTATTAACACCTGCAACCAAGGAGATGATAGGATAACTTATAAAAACTGAAAGATGCTGGGTGGCTACAAAAATATGATCAACAGACGACTATTTCATCGCTCCGTTTTGTTTTATAAAATTCTGCTATTTAAAACTACCAGTTTAAGATTGGCTTGCGGATGTCTTATATTGCAAAAACCAAGTTTTATGCCTTGCTGTATTATTTACTTGATTCAAGAAGCTGGCCTGTAGCAGCTTTAGTTTTTTCGTTGAAACTTGGCACAGTCAACCTAACGACTTAAAGAACATTCAAGAAAATGTTTTCCATTAAACAGGTATCTGGACCTGATTTCTAAGCAATAAGTTTTTTATGCGATAAAAATGAACTGTCCCTCGCCGTTGGATATCGTGTATAGCATCCTTATTAATTAGAGTATTGTTGTGGCCTAATAGCTTTTATTTGGTTTTATTTAGTTCTTATTCTCAGGGCTTTATTTTAAAAAATTTTGATATCTTACCTTTTGTCTGCAGTCTCTAATTGTAATAATCTTGAGTATTAGTCGTGCAAATTTTTCAAATGTATTATCTGCTAATATTTTCTTTAAGTATTTTATCACCCCTCTTAAATATCTCTCTACCGGATTGGCTTGCTTATACAACAAAAACCAACTTTTATGGTTTGCTGTATTGTATTTATAAACCTCGTGTTTTTAAAATAAGTTGTATTATCTGCTAATATATTCTTTAGTTTTCCAAATTCTATAAAATATTCATTTACATAACGTTCTTAAAACCAAGGGCGCTAACACAAGATGTAAATAAACCATAACATTCTTAAAGCCAATGTGCTAACACAAGAACAAAGAAGGTGTCTGTTTTGCGATATGCGAAAGTTGCCGAATCGGATAAACTGAAAAATGCTGAGTGGTAAACACGGTTCTTTTATCGCTCCTGTTTTGTATTATAAAATTCAGCTGTCTAAGACCCACCGTACTTATGTGTGTGTGTAAGCTTCCTACCAGAGTTTACTGCTGGAATGTGTATAAGATTGGCTAAAACTACATCAAACCTGCTAACTGAAGGGTATTTTTTACTAATATATATTGCTGTTCGATATTTGACAAGGCCCGGTTTGGCAGCTGCATTACAAGTTTTCTGTCTGTCTGTCAGCAGTGCTTTCGAACCTATATTAAAACAATCTAAAATTTGGTAAAAGAAAACAATATGCAATTAAATGGTACTGTTGCTAATATCCAAAATTTTTGTTTACACTCCGAACTGTAACCTGTAAATCTCTACAGCATAATAATATTTCTTTAGGAACTTGCTTCCTGCTAAAGTGAGGGATCCTGTACATAAATCCAAGCGAAATAAATAACTATCGGCTCGAGACTGTGTATTTAATAAAGTACGGGAAAAAAACACGTAATATTTACTTTGCTTACAAACAATGTCTCTAACACCCCAACACTTTTGTATTATGTTAAATACTGTCTACCGCTTAAACAGTCCTCCAGTGGAATCGAACACATTACCTATCTACTAAAAGATGCTTCCAATCGGTCTATTCGAGGATGTTTCTACGATCTTGGAATGTTTTGATTTATTACTCGTTACCTACCTGCTCCAATCCTACAAACATTCGGACATATTCGACATGACTCGGATATCTTCGGACTCATACCCTTGAAAAGTAGTTGAAAGTGCTGTAGTTGAAAGCAACTCAACCTGACTTTCGTACCTATATGATAACAGGTAAGTTATTGACCGTATGTCGTTCACCTCTAACTTAGAATTACTTACCAACATATATCTAATACTTACTATATTGCTAGCGGCTATGAGTGGGAAACTGGCCGATGAAGTGAAACACACAACCAACTCCTTTATGTATACGGTGAGCTGTGCGCAAGCGCGGCGGCGTCGTCCGCCCAATGGGGAAGTGGTCAAGTTTAAAATTCGCTTCTAAAGGCGGAGTTCGAATTCTCACGCATGCGCACGAGACGCGTTATACTATTAGTGAGACTATGTCGGCGCCGTAATGTTTTCTGAAGTTTCCAGGCCCTACCAGCAATATATGTGTATTATATTATATGCTTACCAAGCGGCTCGTCAAATTTAGGGGAGATAAATAATTGAGACTATTCAACTCACTTGTCATTTATCAAAAACTGTCCAATAAAAATACAAGATTTGATGTCTTTGCGCCAATAAAAATAAACTATATTGACAATTTTCACTAGTGAAAATAATCGACAATTTTCACTAGTGGTATAGTGAATATTTTAAACAAATGGGATTTTTATTAGAAAAAGTCAATATTATTGTTCTATTACTATAGAAACTGCGTAGTTTGTTGCTAGATTTACTGAAAACTAATTTGAAAAAGTAATTTGGTTCATTGAATAGCCCTCGAATGCCATTCTTAGTCAAAGTTAAGTAGAATATTTTTGCGGTGGTATCACTCATGTTCATTGCGCTTGGGATTAGGACTCCTGCTAGCGCTGAGCAGAACTATTTTCTATGTACCAAAGCACAATCAGCAGCTCCAGTATATGTTATGCGTTTGGCAGCAAGGTTCGTAAATACACAACTCCAGAATGAAAAGGAAATCGCTGATGGAAGCAATGGACATTTCAGTGGGGTTGCTAAAGATATGGCTGATTTACCTACTTAGGATAAAAAATTAATTAAACAATCAATACATTAATTATGAAAATGTTTCCCCAGATAATTCGACCATATTTTTATCCCCAGTAACTAATGAGAGAATACGTAATTTAATGAACACTACATCATCAGAAATAGAGAACTTGAGTAACGCAAACTTAAAATCAATTAAAGAAGAAAACAATAGTTTATCTAACCAATGCAGTTTTGTATGGAATCAAGTCCTAAACACTGATATATTTCCAGATGTTTAATGTGCGCTTGTTGAAATGGCAGTGCAATACCAGTTTTACACATTTGGTTGGCTACGATGAAAATATGTAATTAAACCTTCTACACGGCTAAAATTTGCTGAACATGTTTTTTAAGAAAAAGTAATTTTTTAAATGGCACCTACCTAGAGCCATCGTACCATTGGATAGAATTTGTAATTACTAGTCTAACGATGCGCACTATGCCCTACTTTATATTTATTTAAAACTGAAAGATGTTTAATTAATAAATTTTTAAAATAAGATTGTGATACCTAAGCAGATTTGGTATCACTGTCGTATGTAGTTTAAGCCTTAGATTCCGAAAAACATAAAATATGTAGGGTGATCTTTTTAAAAAATCCAAGTTAATGACATTTCCGGTAAGTTAAAAGCAGAAGTTGGATATTTTGATTATATCTGTCTGTCAATCCGAAATTATGTTTAATATTCTTCCAACATGTTTAATGCAAATCCATTGATAAGTAAAGGAGATAGAGACATGGCTCTTATCTCATTGCCACCCGGTATACCTCGTACATCAAACATAAACAACAAATAACAGATCAGTGGAAAATCACAGTTATTTCAATTAAGTGTTGTATATTAAAAAATGTTGCCAGTTCTGCTAGTTTTGAAATTAATAAAACCCTATATATCTTCGAAAATTCAGGGTGTTATGGAAATGAGTGCAAATATTTTAACTCGTAATAGAACTCGCTAAACCGAACCACTTCTCGATTTATCATTTTTTCGAAAATGCCCTCAAAACTGAGTTAAAATTCAAAATAATTGTAGGTACTCTAAAAATGCATACCCGCCTATGGAATAACATTTTAATTTAACGGCACAGGACACAAAAACATTTCTTTGACTTCCAAACCAACAAAAACTGCATAGGTACTGATAAAGCGTTTACTTCACATCTGGTCACCAACGTACTTAATCAATTGAGGTAGGTAAGTTATTGACCGTATGTCGTTCACCTCTAACTTAAAATTACTTAGCAAGCGGCTCGTCAAATTTAAGAGAGATAAATAATTGAGAAAATATACGATTAAATGAAAAACGATTCATAGAAAAGTTGTTCATTTTGGTGAGCTCTATCACTGGTTAAAATATTTGCACTCATTTCCATAACACCCTGTATAAGACAAAGAATTTTTGTGTAATTTTTGTCCTACTCAGAATTGTCCTCTTAATAACGTAACATGGAGTTAATACGTAATTTTTGCAGCACACACATATGTATATCCATGACAATGCATTTTTTATGAGTTACATAAACGACACATTGGTCAGATTTGACAAGGTCATTGTTAGACCCTATGTAACATTAAATAACTAAAATTATATAAGCATTGGTATTCTAAAGTCTGTGGTAAAAGATTGAAACAAATAGGCCACTTGTACTTAGTGGGACACACGAACGTTACTTAGTTGGAATATTACACTCAACTGTCACATAACTGATATCATCCAAGGAGAACCATGCATTTTTTGAAAATTGAGCATAACTGAACTGATTACCTGATAAACAATCTAGGGATGCTTATCAAGCGATAAACGCAATAGGGATGACTATCGACCCCGTGGATGGTGTCACAATTAGAAGTAGAATGGTAAAAAACAAGCAACTTGAGTCTTTTTGCGTTATTAGGTCAATCCTAAATCATAATTCGTATACTGTTTTTATATAATAATCTTCAAAATATAAACTCGAGCGACATACTTAAAAATAATTTTGCCCATCAAAAGAGTTATCGTGCTGGTCTCGCCCTTGTTATATTACTAATGATAACACGTAATCCCACCTTTTATTGGTACAATAAACAATAAGGAAACGTTTTTTTCGAATGAGGTGTATCGCAAACCAATGAATCTTTAAGTATATTTAGTGTTATAATTATAATAGGATCCTTATCCTTCGTATACCGATTTATATGAGAAACGAGCTGGAAATATTCTAAACAACATTAGACCGCTCAAAAAGCATTAAAGAAGGCAGTTAAAGGTTGATTAAATAACAAGTAAATCAAAAGTGGGAGTTGTGTCCAAGGTGGACGTTATGACCAAATGCGAAGGTGGACGTTGTGACCAGAGTGGGCGTTATGGCGGTGGACGTTGTGTCCAAGGTGGACGTTGTGACCAAATGCGGAGGTGGACGTTGTGAACAGAGTGGGCGTTATGGCGGTGGACGTTGTGTCCAAGGTGGACGTTGTGACCAAATGCGAAGGTGGACGTTGTGACCAGAGTGGGCGTTATGGCGGTGGACGTTGTGTCCAAGGTGGACGTTGTGACCAATTTTGAAAGTGGACGTTGTGACCAGAGTGGGCGTTATGGCGGTGGACGTTGTGTCCAAGGTGGACGTTGTGACCAAATGCGAAGGTGGACGTTGTGACCAGAGTGGGCGTTATGGCGGTGGACGTTGTGTCCAAGGTGGACGTTATGACCAAATGCGACGGTGGACGTTGTGACCAGAGTGGGCGTTGTGGAGGTGGACGTTGTGACCAGGGTGGACGTTATGACCAAAAATTGCGGTGGACGTTGTGTCCAACATGGCGGCCATACTAGGTGGTGGACGCTGTGACCAGTGGGCGTTGTGTCCAGGCCCCTTTTAGTAACACTAATTATAAAAATGTTTTCCATTTGCTGAAGCATCGTAGTGAATTTGCAGTAAGCATGAAACATTTTTGGGATTTTACCGAGTTCCTGTCTACTACCATTTATGAAATGAGCATGTCATATTAGATTTTTAAATATTTTCTTATAAGCAAGTGAAATGCAGGTATTTTGGAAAACATTAACGTAATTTGATCTAATTTATTTCCGTCTAAATACTGTAATCTGTTTCCAATATTTTGTTGCAATGGTGGTTTTTCTCATTCCAGAATTAAAAATATAATTTTAATCCAAACTCTAATGCTATACAGTTTAATTTAAGGAACGCGTTGTAGTATTACGAATATAAAGTTTAACATTTTTACACACAGCATTTTGGGGGTGAACAAAAGCTACCAAATGTTCGATTGCAGTATTAACTACTAAAATTCCAAATTAAATTGATATCTGTCCATCTGCTAGTCTGTTTGTTGGAGTTATAGATCCAAAACTATTTGCTGAATGAAGACGAATTTTACTCTATGTGCCCCCCTCCCCCGCCATCATTCTACATATTTGTTATAATATTTTAATTAAATAGTGTTGCATTGTTGTTGACATTTAGATCATTCTTATTACAGTTTTTTTAAAGTACTTTTGCTTTTACGTTGGACAATAATTTCAATTAACGTAATTTTCTGGTTGCTAGGTGGGCGAAACTCAAGCTCTACAGTACATCTTAATCGTATACAATAATAAGGAAACTTTCAAGTATCTCATTTTCTGTAATACACAGGGTGGTAAAAAATTTAAAGACCAGGGAAAACCATATTAAGTGGCTGTGTGACTTTTCAATGCTAAAGAACTTTTCCAAATAACTTTTCGATGTATTTTGAAAAATGTGCCCCTCCGTATACAAAAGGAGATAAAATGCAGAGACATTGATCAAGTAAAATTTCCTGATAGGCTAAATGGATAATAAAAAATATTCCATGGGTTCAATTTATGTCTGTCACTGTATATCGCTGTGTATGTGTGTGAATTCGTATCAAGCCTGTTGTAAAACCACAAATATTAAAATACTGTAAAGAGCACTGCGATTTAGGTTTCTGCAAGTGCGGAATTAAATGATTAAAAAGCTTACTTTGTTTACCTTAAAGTTTTAGTTGTGGATAGTATGAAACTCAATACACTGAAGAGGTACTTGGTTCGAAATACATCACAAAAATTAATAATGTATTATTAAATTTAACAGTAGAAGTCTAATACGGTATTGATAAATCTCCGGCTGTAAACATCAGTAATTTCTATAAAATATCTGAATGTAAAACCACACACTATTAGAAAAGCCTTTTCTAACAATTCTTACAGATATGATATAAAAACTAATGGACGAAAACTATGCGAAATAATGTCAGTGCGTTCGTCTGTTTAATGACACTGTTGCTCTTAGAACTAAAAATATATCTGTAGATACAGTGTGTTTTAATTGCATTGAATATACTTAAATATCTTCTATATCCTTCAGCATAATGATTTGTTTTGTTGGTCATTTGTACAGTCCCTTATCTTGATTTGAAATGTAGGTTAATAAAACAACGAATCATAGCAGCAATTCTTACTTTATTTGTTACTATCTTCTTGCATGGAGACTCAATAGAACTTACTACAATGTAGCCGTATTCAGAAGAAAATAGCAGCTTCAAAAATTATTTAATATTACGGGTAATTTTATAATCAAAATAAACTAGCAATGAAAATATTATGTTGGGGTTTACACCGATGAAGAGCCAATCATACTTATATAGAAGGTTTAAAGCCACTTACCAATAACAAATTTTCTGAAGTAGGTATTAAAGTATTCATAGAGTATTAGCAGACCTGGCAAACGTAGTTCTGCCCAAAACTAAAGTGTTTTTGTACACACATCTTCTGAATATGAGCCAAATCAGAGCATAAATACACATTTGTAAATATCTCTACTCCAACGCCACCTACCGGGTCCATTTTTTGTAAAAATATTTCTTTCCACATAACTAACATATATTCTGAATATGAACCAAATCGGACCATAAATATAATTTATAGAAATATCTCGACCCCAGCGCTATCTATTGTTAAATGGTTGTTCAGAAACCTTCGCGGGCGTGCGCACAGCAACTCATCAAAGTTTCATTGTAATTGCATGAGTGGTATAGGAACGCATACGACATAAACCAAATTAACATTAATTTTTAAATATACATATAGGTTTGAGTGCAAAATCGCTAAGCTTTAGGTTGAATAATACATAAAAACGAAATCAACTATGTTTTACGGTTTTTGTCGCCGTTAACATGTAACATGTTACAACGTATATATGAGCTAAAGCATCAAATCGTGAATTTCTGGAATAACAAATGTGCCAAAAAGTGAATTTTCTTAATTTTTAACTATATCAACAACAAAAAATCAGACAGACAGACGAAATTGAGAAAACCTCTTTTTCGTCATCTAGGGACCTTGAAACGCGAAGATCTGAAAAAATCTCGGAAGGTGATTTTTTCGTGATTCCTTTGTCTTTCAGACGAGGGAAGTAATATTAATATTTTAGACGTATTTGAGGAGATTTGCGCCTTCTTTAAAACAAAATCAGTGATAGACTCTATACTAAAGTACAAAAGTTAAGCTTTTTCCTACTTTTAAACCGTTCTTCAGAAGTGTTTTGTTTTTTGTCTGTCTGAACTAAGTATTTATTTTTAAAAATGTGCAGTTTTTGACCATACAACAATATCAATATTACTAGATAAACAATTTATTATAGATTTCCTGAAGGCATCAAAATCTATAGTTACAAGCAGTTGTTTTCATGAAATCTTCTAGGTATGCAATCCATTAGCATCCTAATGAAATGTTTACTGTGAATGTTGTTGGCTAAGAGTAAAATTTACAATTGCCGACAGTCAGTTAGTTATAGGTATATAAAAATACCTATTGATTTAAAAATTCGTAGAAGTTCGAAAATGAATTACGGCGAGACAATATTATCGCCGCAGAAATAAAAACGCCCGAAAGATCGCTAATGCGCATAAAATATGTGATAAATGATTGAAATGGCGTTTGTCAGTTGGACCAGGCAGGTAACCCGCATTTCGTATAGGTCAGTTGGATCACGAATGCCGGTCGAAGGGATTATGAGATTAAAAGATTACAGGAAGACTACAGTTTATTGTAAATTTTATTTCATAAAATAAAGCTACAAACCATACATGTTATATCAAACGATACATGTTATAATTATTAAGAATTAGGTAAAAACTAACTGATTTCACAAAACTGAACCTCGACACCGTCTTCTGATTATATTGCACAATTTTATCATTAATATAATTTTGTTTTTTACAAGTTTCGTTCCTCATTTTTTTAATACCAACATTTGCACTTTTAATTTTTACATAAATTTCAGTCTGAAAATTTAACAAAACATTTGTAAATTGAAATATGTTTGGATGGCTGCTATAAAAACTCACATTGAATCTCGAGTGAAAAGATTCACATGCGTTTCTTGTTCTGTATATGAAATTTGATTTGCAGGCCCATATTGTGGGTGGAAATAATGCGTTGTCGCTTATGTAATTATCATACAAATATCGTCGAAACTCTACAACTCTACTATCATTGGGCATTAAATAATACAATTCGGTATTGAAAAAATCGACTGCGTCTGTAGGTTCTAAAAACTGCATTCCAAAATACACTTTTAAATGATTTCCAATTGCCGAATCTTTATTATTATACTCGGTTACCAAATTAATAGCCTGAATTTTACAATATATATTTTGCACTGCACTATAAACATCTTCTTTTTTTCGGTAGCGGAGGTATAATTCTTCTTCGAGCGATATATAGGTTTCTTCTGATGCAATCAATGTCGTTGCTTCCAATTTCAGCACTGGCTCCGTTTGTTTGTAATTCCAAGTGAATTAATTTGGACGGTTTTTCAGTAATGTTCTCTACAGCCTTTCTTTTTATAGAATTGCTGAGTACTTGTCTTGCAATATTGTTATCCACATCATGATTGTGGCATTCACTTTTCTGGATTATTTTGTTTTCATCCACCATATTGGTGTAAATTCTTGCTGCACATCTGCGGATGCAGCATCTCCAGCGTATTTTCCCACATTTTGAAACGTGAGCTTTGGAAAATTTATAATTGTTCACCACTAATAGTTTACAGCCCTTTTCACTAAACATCGACTGTGCGATTTCGTTTTCCATGTTTTCACAACTTTAATTTTCCACTGTTTAGCAGAAACTAGTAGACATTAAAAAATAATTTTTGTGTGTACTACCCACAAGCCCGCCCCTAAAGAAGAACACCAATTACATCTTACATCCCACTATGCTAATTACAACTACTTCTCCTAATTTCCATTAAAAGACCATTAACACGTTATCTTAATTCTTAATACCTTGGGTAGCAGCGTGGTCCAACTGACTGGTCATGCTAATCCCCAGGTTTCATAATGATCGGATTACCTTTGGGTTCGTGGTTCAACTGACATTCGCCCGATTGAAATATGCAAACAAATTTGCCTCGATAGCAGGAGAGTACGTTTCTGAGAAAAGTCGGATAAAAAGCGCAAATCGGATTCAGAGTTGCCATGCCGCCGCTCCAATGGGTTTATCACTCTGATGACCCTGAACTTTAGTCACTAATCACTTATCTTTCAATCTCTAACACTGAAATCCTTAATATAAGTAATTAATTAATAATAATGAAATTTTTTATCGTTTGTTTAAATGGACTTCTCGATTGCTAAATCCTTAAAAGTGTTTCGAATTCTAGGATTAAGAATAATATATTCCTTCCAATATTACCTAATTAGAATAGTTTGCTTGACTAACGTATTTATAAATTAGTAGCACGCATTTTGATGAAACATGTCCTTTTAGGTTGTGTGCCTCGAGTTTGACAAATGAACTAACTGTTCACTTGGAAACCACGTGTGCATGGATCGAACATCATCGAGCATAAAAAGAAATTAAAGATTTTCAAATAAACATTGGCACCTAAATTATTTACCTCCACCTGTGCCGTTATGCAAATTCCACACTTTAATAAATATAGGTGCTTTTTATTTACTACTAACGTTTCTCCTAGTTTCAATTTTAAAACCTCAAATTTAGACGCCAAGAAACTTCAACGCTAGCATCACCGACGAACGTCTATGTGAATGTATATTTTTTTAAATATTAAATGAAATTGGCAAGGAAACTTTAAAATAAATTTGTTTTATCTTCAAACTAAGATTTGGATAGTCCAAAGTTCGCCCGGGCAAGGAACTTTAAGCTCAAATCTGATATTTATAGTTAGCGACTTAGTGACGAATTAGTTCACATATAAAGCAAAAAGTGACTGGAAAACAAAAAGAGAAATAGTCGTTCCATCTGGCGTGCCCATTAAAATATTTCTGCCTCTAAATTCTGATGATGGCTGATTTGATTTTATTATTTGAACTCTGTTTATCAAATAAATTAATTGATAATTAATTAACTTAGTTAAATTATATAGTTTTTAATAATACATCCTGATGTGCAGACAAATTATTTCCGACAGAACTCGTTTGGTTATAAAAAGTCTATCGGTTTTCACAACATGTAATATTATTGTAATTTCTTTCATGAGTAAGACTTTATACCAGTTTTTTCATTTGAAAGTATTCCATTATTTTTGGAAAAATTAAACTGACAGCGTGGTGAGGCAAGAACAGGTAATCCATACAATATGAAATTAACGAAAATATTATGGAGCAGATGTTGATCGTACAAATAAAAATGGAAGTGGAAATAACAAACATTTGTTGGTAGTTACAAGGAAATCTTAAAAGCACAATATACTAGAACTAATTAGTAAAGAGCTACAGAAGTACTGCCAGCGAGAAATACACAAACGATGCAATTTAATACAAACGTAGTACATTAAAAAGGGAAGAAATTTATAGTGAATGTTAGAGAACCAGCAGAAACAATTTTACCAAAAAAGAACTTATACAAAAAAGCTATCTGATTTCATGAAAACTATAGATTCAAATTGAAAGAAAGGAATTAACTACGAGAAAGAATGTTAAATATTGGACCTGGAGAAAGAGGTAAAGGTGAAAACGAAGAGGCACAAGAAAATGGCGCAGTTTAAATATATGATAAGAGGAGCGATAGGCGAACTGAATAACAGCTCGAAACAAATAAAGAAACCAACAGAAAACAAGAGAAACGGTGATGAGAGATCGAACACAGCACAACAAAAACTAAGAACAAGAATTGACGCACTGGTGCAGAAACTCGAAAAGTCTGTGCAACAACAAGTAAATACATATAAATGTAAAGGTGAAAAAAAAGTCGATTATGCAAGGAGAACAAACGGAACGGGAATAATAACAGCAGAAGTAACGTTTTGAAGAAAAACCGGTGTTGTCAAATACAAGAGAGGACTCAAATGGAAATGAGTCTACATGGAAAAAGCTCTAGCAGTTAAAAACCGAATAATTTAATACGAAATAAGAAAAACGGTAAAAGCAGGACAGGAACCAGGAAGAAAATAGCCGTAAGGTACCAGTGGAATACTGAAGAAAATAAGGTTAAAGAATTCGATAGAAGGCTACCTTCAACACCAAACGACACAATAGACAACCCAGGAAATAAAAAAGAAATATGAATCAAATAAAAATAAAAAAGCAAATATGCATTTAAATAGGAGCATTGAATGTTAGAATCATAAACGGAAGGAAGAAGATTTAGTTGAAGGAATTTAAAAACTAGGAATTAACTAGGCATTTCGAAAACGAAAAATGAAGGGAAATGGCCAGCGTAAATCAGCAAAGGCTACTGGTTGTACGCATGAGGAGTAGAAGAAATACAAAAGAGCAAAATCAGGAACAAATAAACAATATCATAGACATACAGTATATAGAAGAGAGGATAATCAGAGTACACCTGATACTAACCGAAAAACCACAAACATTTATTATTGCCTATAGACCCAATGAATATGCATAGGCAGAAGGAACGAATATGTTTTACAAAAAAATAGAAGTAGCTATGGACCACACAGAATTCCACACTGATGTTGAGGGATATGAGTGAAAGAATGGTATATAAAAATACCATAAAAGACTACTTAGGAAAATAAGAGAAAGAATTTTTAAACTTTGTATGGCGTACCAGATGGTGATTACAAATAAAAAATTTACTCACTGCGATTACTGAAAATATACAAGAGAAGACCACGGCATGAGAATGAATCGATTATCGACTACTTCTTACTTCCGAAAAAGCTTCGAGAAAATAAAGAACGTATGGGTTAAGCCAAAGGCAGAGATTAGAAGCGATCACTACCTTCTACTGACGGAATAGAAATAGATATATTAGGGCGGTAGAAAAAAATAATTTTAAAAGTATTGGCAATGAAAAATAATTACAGAAAAATCTTAGAAACAAATAGTGGAAAAAAAGCAAGGAATATACTGTAAGAGCCGTGGAAGTTCTGAAAAGAGATGTTTTAGAAACAGCCAAAAAAAGTTTTCTGAAAAAACAAAAATCAGTAATAAAATGATAAAAGAAAACACCATGATGGTCCGAAAATATAAGGAAAATAGTTCAGGAAAAGGAACAAACAATTTACAAACTGGAACAGGAGAACATTTCGGATCCTACAAAGCCAGCAGAAAGAAAATAACTACTATTCAGGAAACCAGAAATTATTTTACGACCATGAGACAGAAAAAATCCATAACGTTGAAGATCATAAAAATGAACGGAGAAACATACTAAAAGAAGAAAATAACGGAAAGATGGAAAACTTACTTCCAAAATGTATTAGAAAGTGAAAACACAAACCAGACAAAATACGGTGAAGTAGAAAAACGAAAAATGGGAGGGGAGACATACACGTCACAAGAGATGTTCTAGAAAAAACTGTAGCTAAAGTGAAGCTAGGCAACGCTGTAGAACACGATGAAATAGCAGCAGAGATGATCGAATGTGCAAGAGAAAAAACAAAGGAATAACTTTAAAAGTGATAAACAGCTATTCAGAAAATTCTGACGAACACTTTTCTAAATAAGAAGCGACAGTGGACGAACAATACGGCAGTAAAACTGCAGCTTTAAATATCGAGAGTCAATGTCCAGTGGGTGCATCATAAATCTCCAACCTTTGTGCGCGCTAGTGAAAGTGTGTCGACCCTTCGTTTTGTAGATACAATGCCATTGTGACTAGAATAGGAAATCTTATGTAATTGTATGAACATTGTATATATACGGAAGCGAGGAGCTTAAGGAATCATAGCGTACTAGGTCTTAGAGCTGAACGATCACTTCGGTTGTTCGGAACACAAAGAGTCAGATTCTCAATGTGTATCAGTATCAAATCTCAATACTTACTGAAGCATTCACTTTGAATGATTCGGGAGCTAAGTGTCAGATTCACAAACGCTCATATGTATTCCGATTAACTCGACCTGTTCGCTCCGCACTTGTAATAGTATAGTAGCTAATCGGCACATGTAATTTATGTCTGTAATCTGTTACGTGTAATAAAGAATATTAAAAGTGGTATAGTTATTCGTGTGTGTAATTTCTAACGAACACCTTAACCACCCACTTTAAAGTCAACAACGCTTACTGTCAGATTCAAACCACTTTGTGAAATTTTGACAGCAGCGTATACATATGCGACTGCGTATTTGGAAATAAATTCGGGCGCACAGTGGCGTACCAGATTAAGGTAAAGATTTACAAATTATCAGGAACTCATCCCTTTGAATGGAGTTGAATATCTACCGAGCTAGCGTTATGAGAATAAAATTGCAGATAAATAAAATACAAAAGAGGGCATAATACGACTTTATCTTGGAGTAGAGTAAATAAAATTAAAAATACAAACAATCTTATTTTACCCAGTCCAAATCTGTAATTATAATTGATAAAAAACACATCTCATAAGCGAATTTATAATTATCAGAGCAAACCATCTCAATATATGTGAACTTTCAAAAATTTTACGTAATTCATAAAAACTGAGGTATACAATGAATATAACAGAGGACCCAAGATAGATCCCTGTAGGACACCCTGCGATATCTGCATTGAACCTGAGGTACTGCTGTCTAGTATAACAGTTTGTGATCTATTATTCAAGTAACTCGTCATCAATGATGGCGCATCTGGTCCAACACCAATATATCTCAGAATTGAAATCAAAGTATCATGATAAACTGTATCAAAAGCCTTGCTATAATCTAACAAGACAAGAACAGTTATGTTACCTTACTCAGTTTCAGTCAAAATACCGTCCGTTACCTTTAATAGCGCTGTTGTGAAGCTATACCCTGGCCTAAAACCGGATTGTACTAGAGGCAAAAAATTATGATCATTAGTATGAACACTTAATTGATTGTGAACTGTTTTTTCTAGAACCTTCGACAGTGCTGGAAGAACACTTATAGGGCGTAGGTCTTTAATTTCAACTGGTTGTTTAATTTTAGAAAATGGTTTAACCAAAGCATGCTTCCAACACTGTGGAAATTTGTTTTCCAAGATACATAAATTTATAATATGAATAATGTATGGCAGAATTGTAGGACCACATAACTTTATCATAGTAATATTGATATTATCACTACCAGTAGCGTTAGATTTAAGTGAGTTAATGATTTTGATCAAGATGAAGTAATAAATAAGCGTAAAATTACAATTTAAACGGCCATTTTCATTGCTGTCATAGAAATGCTATTTGCAAAATAATTATTTATAATATCAGGATTAGATAGATGGTCTGGTATAACAATTTGTTTTCTTGCACCTATTCCTAAAGCATTTAATCTTTTCCACAAAATTTTATTTTCGTTATTGTTTGATATAAAGCTAAATAAGCCTTTTTTTCATTGTTTATAGTGCGTGTTGTTAAGTTTTTCCAAGATTTATAATATTCCCAGTGCCGAGGCAGTCTCGTTTGTCTATATTTAGCTTTAGCTTTTTCCTTAAAGACATGAGATATTTCAAATTATCCGTCAACCAAGGGCATACGGCTTTCGAAAGCTGCATCTGGCGAAGGGAGCATGTTTGTCAAACAGTTGCAATCTTTTTTCATTAAAAACCAGCAATTTCTCATCAATGTCATTAATTCCATAAATTTGATGCAGAGATAATAATTCTAAATCTGCATGAAACCCGTCTAGGTCTATTTTATCAAAATTTCGAACATTTCGAGTAACAGCCTTTACCTGAGGCTGTTCTAGAAGTATACGAGTATCACAGAATACAAGATCATGACCTGCTACGTAACAATCAATCACACCACTGTCGCCAATCAATAAACTGTCAGTAACCAGAATCAGATCTATAAGATCAAAAGATGTTAACACATACCTGCAGGTAAATTGTAGGTGGATTATCAGGCTTCAGAAAATCTATATTGAAGTCACCAAGGCATATTACATTGTCAGAGTAAAATAAAGAAGAAGATAAAGAATTTTCAAATTCATATCAAAATAATTGGTAATTACGTTCAAGTGGATTATAAACAGTACCCACAACTATATTAATATTAGGTAACTTCAGAATAATCCAAATCTGCTCAATAATATTATTTGTCTTACTTATAACTGAACAAGTAAGTGTATTACGTACATATATCGCTAATCCTCCACCTCGACTAGATCGCTCATTTCTTACAAAATCATAACCGTCAACACAAACAAATTCATCCGTAATGTTATCAGTGAGCCATGTTTCAAAAACAGTCAGTATGTCAATTTGGTGTTCATATATAAATAATCTTAAATGTTCAATTTTTGCGTGTATTACTTCGACACGAAGTGTACGAAGTATTGAAATTCCCTCATCTCGAAAACCACTCTGAGTCAAATATCTCTAAAATTCGAACCAACCGAAGTAGTGTACCTACACGGGTTCTGGACCACTTTGCATGTCACCCGAACGAACTGGTCAAGGTCGTTAACCTAGCCGGAGGTCAAGGTTATTGACCTCACCTAGGCCACTTCCGGTTCCCTTGATGAATTTTTGGGTTGGAAGTCTAATTTTGAAATTTTACAAGATTTCTACGCTTATCAAAAATGTTCCCAGACTCAACAGAATGTGAGTCATCGTCTGGCAATGCAAAACTAGTTGAGACTTGTAGATGCAGGATGTTATTGAACAATGGCGTCCATTGTTTGAGAAATCTGCACGAAATTGGACAATAAAGCCATTGTTGTCTGGAGATTAAAATGTGCAAAGCTGGTAAAAATAGAACAATGACATCCATTGTTTTAAAATCAGCACGACATTGGACAATAAAGTCATTGTTGTCTGGAGATTAAAATGTGCAAAGCTGTTAAAAATTGAACAATGAAAGCTATTGTTTGAGAAATGTGCAAGGTTGCAAAAAATAAACCGAATTAATTGTGGTCTAATAGTATATATCGAATTATTTCCAGCTAAAAAGATGCAATATGAAATTCCAAACCATTTTAAATACCTTGTTAGGTTTTTGTTTTATTACACGTTCAACGAGATGTATGTCTGGATATTTAACTTTTTTTGAAACTCAAATAGGCCGATTGGAAGCATCTTTTAGTAGATAGGTAATGTGTTCGATCTCGCTGGAGGACTGTATTTAACATAATACAAAAGTGTTGGAGACATTGTTTGTAAGCAAAGTAAATATTACGTGTTTTTTTCCCGTACTTTATTAAATACACAGTCTCGAAACTGAGCCGATAGTTATTTATTTCGCTTGGATTTATGTACAGCATCCCCTCACTTTAGCAATAAGCAAGTTCCTAAAGAAATATTATTATGCTGTAGAGATTTATAGGTTACAGTTCGGAGTTAAAAATTTTGGATATTAGCAACAGTACTATTTAATTGCATATTGTTTTCTTTTACCAAATTTTAGATTGTTTTAATATAGGCTGGAAAGCAATGCTGACAGACAGAAAACTTGTAATGCAGCTGCTAAACCGGACCTTGTCAAATATCGAACAGCAATACCTATATATTAGTAAAAATATTCTTCCAGGTTAAAAGTTTTATGTAGTTTAAGACAGCATCCCTCACTTTAGCAATAAGCAAGTTCCTAAAGAAATATTATGCTGTATAGCAGTGGTCGCCAACCTCTTCAATGTGTTGAGCTACTTGTTAATTTTGGAATAAACAGCGAGCTACCCACACGGAAGCCACGTAACGCAACGTAAATGAAATAATCCACAGTTAATTTATCATTATATGTATTTATTTTACTATTTATTTAACTGGTAATACATAATACATAGGTACTAATAATAACTACATTCCTACCTACCAAACGAAGTTGTTTGAAAAATAAACACAAACTTTTATCCAGCCACAACGGCATGTCACGTAAGATTTAAAAATAGTTAATAATAACAACAAAAAAGTAACGCACTATCATGAACATAAACATTGAAAAATAAAAAAGCACGTTCAATGAGAAGGCTGACACTCAGACTCATCGATAATTTTTTTAATGTTTGCAGTATAATTTGATACAGCTATTCGAATACAATTATCCAAATGTTCATCTGTAAGTCGATTAATAAACTTCCTATTGGAAAAAGAAGATTCACACAAATAGGTTGAACTGAATAATGCTTTCACTTTCAAGGCAACACGGCATAGAACTGAATATTTGTCTTTACTTACAATAGGCCAGATACATTTGGTACTTGAGACTAACGATTTTAAGGCTAAATCATTTTGAAAATCAATTACTTCCATTTCTGTTGCAGCGATGTCTTCGCCAAAGTTCTGCATAACACAAGTTGCAAACTGTTGGATATCAATTTCCATAAAGGGTGAAACAACAAACTGCGCTACTAAAGCCATTTCGTTGAAATCCTTAAAACGATTTTTGAAGTTATTCTTCAGGGTAGAAACTATTTCTACATGATATTTGCTGTCATAGGGTTCTAATGGATTTTGAGATATTTTTTCTGAAAGAATAGGAAAATGCTTGGCATCGCTGTTACTTAGGTTTTGTTCCCAAAACTCCAGCTTTTTGATAAATGCTTTTATATCAGAAATCATTTCTGCTAGTTCTTTGTCTCTCCCCTGAAGCTGCAAATTAAGTTCGTTTAATTTCTCGGTAATGTCCACGAGAAAACCAAAATCTCTAAGCCAGATTGAATTTTCTAGTTCCGGAGTCGGTTCATCGCGTTTTTTTAAAAATTGAACTATGCCAGATAGGACATCATTAAAACGTTTCAGCACCCGTCCTCTACTTAACCATCGGACTTCAGAGTGAAGGAGTAGGTCCCCGTATTGACAGTCAACTTCATCGGCCAAGGTTTTGAATAATCTTCTTTGTAACGCTTGAGCTCTAATCTTGTTCACAATTTTTACCACCAGTTTCATAACGTTGTTTAGTTTCAGGAAATTTCCACATAATGCTTCCTGATGGATAATGCAGTGGTAAGAGAGAAATTGCGGAAAAGTTTCATCTTTACGACATAACGCCACCAGACCCTTATCAAAACCCACCATAGCTGGAGCGCCATCGGTTGTCAAGCCTACCATTTTCGATATTGGAATTTTCTCGGAAGAAATAATATTTTTTAAATGAGAAAACAACTCCTGTCCAGTAGTGTGTCCTTTCAGTGGAATAAACTTCAAAAGATGTTCTTTAATCGTAAAATCACTAAAAACCATCCTGACGAACACGGCCATCTGGACAGTGTCAACGACATCTGTTGATTCATCCAGTTGAAGTGAAAAATAAACACAGTTATCTAAGTCAGTTCTTAACTGTAAAAAAATATCATTGCTCATTACTTCTACACGTCTCATCACTGTATTAGCAGAAAGTTGCATAGATTTTATAGCTGAAACTTGTTACGTGTAATTTTACATTTAGATACAGTTAAGGATTGTTTGGATAATTTCTTATCTTAAATGCATTCATATAGTTAGATTCACCTGCATACGTTAGGTGTAGCTTTGGTTGCATACTCATTTTTGCAATTTTTGGGACTTTTGAAAAATCCTTGTCTAGGGAATTTTGAGTAACAATTTTGAAAATTGTTTTGATAGTACGATTTCCGGCGACCATTTTTAAGTTTTCCTTTTTTGGAGCTGCATGTGATCTTTGGAAATTTTCACTTAAGTGGATTATGTAGTTTCCATATTTCTTTGAGGAATCTGCCATCCAGAAATAGGAAATGGGTGTTATATTGCTAAAATGAATCCGATTGTATTGGGATAAATATATATTTCTGCAATTTACTTACTCGAGGCCGCATTACAACTCTGGTATTTTGATTTATGGTTGCCGTAGAACATTTTTTTGATAACGTCTCGTATTTAGGCCTCCTCGTAATAGTTTGGCCTCCTCGTCCTAGTTTGCTGTATCGTTCTCCGATTTTTCGGGATCCATTATGCCTGTGGCATTGGTGTTGCTTGGCTAAGGCACCTGGAACAACAATTCCGTTCCAATCCGAGCCCCTCAGCACATGTGATAGTTCGCATGCAAGGCTTCTCCCCATGGTGACTGCACTCGACTGCGTTTCTCACCTGCAAAGTTAGATGAAGCCCTGACTCTTTGGAGGTTACTCAAGCTGGTGGACATCTTAATAGCTATCCCCCATAGCTGTTGATGTAGCGATCCTTCTGTGCACGATCCAGGTATCTACAACACCTAGTGTTATCTACCTTTTGGTGTTTATTGAACTAAAAATATCGTTCGTTATGGCACTATGATCTTTACTTTATGTATTGTACTTACCTAGGTATATGCTAGCGAAATTCATGTCGTTTTACATGCGAAATATTGTATAGCTTCGTTGTACATCACGTGCAATTACTTTGGTGTAATAGGATAATGTCATTTTATGCATTTAATATCTTTAAGTTTGGTAGTACTGCTTTGGTCGCATTCGAGCGTCAGATACTTGTCAATGTTCAAAATTTAAACCATTATTGGCGAGGGTCTCCGGGAGCATCAATTTAACATTTAACATAATATGAGCACCGTAAATACACCATGTTATGTGTATTAGCACTCCCCTAGGCGAAATGGTACCAATTCGAAGAGGTTCGCGACTAGATAGAGTATTTACCTAATTAATCAAGCGATATAGAACTTACTAATCTCCCGCATTCCGGTATCGCTGTTTTTAATTATATTTAAGTCACTATCGTAGTTGATACACGGGTACTCGAACGAATTGCGATTATCGTAGTCACATTTTAGACTTTATTAATATAAAATCTTGTACATTACATACCACTAAAATTACATTTACAAACTATTCCGTTTACATACTATTATCACAGAATTGTGTTGCCTTTTTCCAAGTATGACACAGAATTTCGAAGGTGTACAAACTGAAATAAATAACTAGGTTATTCCGAGTCTTGGTGTTTTGCTGACTTTTATTATTTTTTTTTTGTGAAACAGCTAGTGGTTTAGGAATTTACGCGGCCATCTGTAGGTTTTCTGGTTTGGACCGTCTCAAACCAGTGGCGCTTCCGGACAACCCACCCCATCCTGCTCAGGACCTAGCTTGGCAAACGTTTGCTACACGCCTAGACGATTCCTGTACCACCCTGCTGTAAAGTATTTATAATTTTTGTTTTTACGTGCGAATAAAATTCCCGTGTGTAGCAAATGTAATAAATTTGGCGCCCAACGTGGGGTCTTTGGTTAAGTAGTTTGGCATTTAGTGCAGTATAGAGTATTTGATTAGTATCGATTGGTTCCTTGTCGTATCGGTAATTATCGGATTATAGCCATTTTGTTGCATATCTTGAGGAATTTTGTTAGAATTTAGGAATGTGTGTTTAGATTAGGTACAATTTTTGGGCATATTAGTAGGTATTAGTATTATTAGTACTGAAGGGCTATTTTTGTTTTTCTTTTGTGCTCTTATTAGTAAGGTTTAGTATTTTTAGTATAGGTATAGGATTGTTTAGTTACGACAATTACAATGGATGTTGGAAGATTATTGGCGGACGAGCTAACGTATGAATTGCTAATTCGTGGATGTCCAGTGGGTTCGAACGTAACCGAGAAGAGATCAATTTTGCGAGACGCTATGCATAGACAGCAGTTAGGAACGCTAGACGTGACAACGAGAATTTATTTCGAGCCTGATGAAGAACTGAAGATTTGTGCTACAAAACTTCACGAACTGCAAGAGGCATTAGAACATTTTAATGTCCATAACAAAGATAATGAAGTACAACGCATTAGGGCAAGAATGTACCAAGTTTTAGGTCGCTTACGTCGACTTAATGTCGAAAACAACATGCAACAACAGCATCAGCAAACACTGTTTACCCAATTAGGTCAGTTATCTATAGCTATCGATCAAGCTTATTCAGGTTACCACGAACAAACTATACATGAGCAAGCAACAGTGCAGTCTCAACAACAATCTATTCTAGATGAGCCTAATTTACTACTTCCAGTTACCACATCCTTGGCAACTACAGGTGCAGAAGAAAATGCAACTGCCATCGGGCAACTCATTGATCATGAGATGTCGATATTCCCAACACAATTTGAACCATCGAAACGTCGAGTGAGCTTCCATGAGTCAACGCCAGAGCGTAACGCTGAAGTTTCCCATCACGACAGCAACTTACAGCAAAAACTGAAGACCATGGAACTGAGCGAGATTGTAAGACCTACAACAAGCTTAGATAGACAAGCTGGAAACTTACACATACCTACCGCTGAAAGTAAGATATATCCAGAGTGTTCTCGACCTGTGTACAGCAACTTTATTCCCATCAGCAAGTGGAACATTCATTATGATGGTGAATCGTCCAGTTTAACAAGCTTCTTAGTGCGTGTAGAAGAGCTAAGAGAAGCACGTGGAATTCCAAAAGCTCAATTGCTTCAGTCAGCAGTAGAAATTTTCACTGGAGACGCACTGATATGGTACCGAGCAGTGAAGCGTACTATCATCGATTGGGACGACTTGATTCGCAAGTTGAAAGCAAACTTTCTCCCTCACGATTACGAGATCCGCCTTTGGGACGAAATTCGAAGCCGCACACAACACCCATCAGAAAAAGTGGTCGTTTATATAGCAACCATGGACAACTTATTCAGCAGGCTGCCTCAACTTCCATCTGAAACTACAAGATTGGCAATAATTAAAAAGAACTTACAGCCATATTATGCTATGCAATTAGCATTACACCCGGTTTATACTATCACTGAACTTACTCAAACTTGTATGACTTTAGAAGATGCCAAAATAGCTTCGACTAATTTTAAAGCACCTCCTACGCCTAACTCATACTTACTTGAACCAGAGTTAGCTTACTGCAAGCGCGCTGGAAAGCCACCGATTTGTGCAGTCGAAGAAAAGCCTCTGATTGACTTCAGCGAAATAGAGCTTCCAACAAATACTTCCCAGAACCACCTAGCCAGAGGGAAGACTAGTAATAAAATTACAGAAGCCCCAACTGCTATTGCATCACTTACTTGTTGGAATTGTTCCAAGTCAGGACATCGAGCCATGCAGTGTACTGCTCCTAAACGGATGTACTGTTATGGATGCGGGCAAGTAGGAGTAACCAGCCGCACTTGTAAGAGATGCTCGGGAAACGAGCGAGGAGCACGGTAGGCGACCGGACCCGGTGCTCTAAAACAAGGAAGAAGCCGGTCAATAATTTCAAGCAATTTTTGCCGTCAAAGCCTGTTTCCAGATCGGATTATGTGGTGTTAACCATCGAAGAACCAGCACCCATTCGAGATCATTGGTATCGGAATCTGAGAACAAAAATTATATCAAATCCTTTACAATTTCCACAGTGGCGAATTGAGAATGATAAAATCTATAAATCTCTCAAGTGTACCTACCCGCGATTGAGAGACAGTAACGAAACATGGAAAGAAGTGGTACCAAAAGAAAAACGTCAAGAACTCATCCACGAACATCATGACGCATTAACAGCATGCCATGCAGGCATCTTCAAAACCTACGAACGCCTGAAGAATCGCTTCTATTGGCCGAAAATGCGATCCGATGTAGCCAACTACATTCGAAGGTGTAAGATCTGCGCTGCCATGAAACCTGAACAGAATTGTCCAGCTGGTCTTATGGGACAGCGCCCGAATGTCACAAAACCTTGGCAGATGATTGCAGTAGATATCTGTGGTCCCTTACCTAGATCATCCAGAGGCTACAGTTACATTTTAGTTATTTCAGACCAACTTACCAAGTTTGTGCTACTGTTTCCACTCCGTCAAGCTACAGCTGCCGCTGTAACCAGATTAGTTGAGGAAAATGTTTTTCTATTCTTTGGATGTCCTCAGTACTTAGTATGCGATAATGGTGTGCAGTTCCGTTCACGAGAATTTATGCAGTTATGTGACAGCTACCATGTGAAAATTATTTACACTCCTGCGTATCATCCTCAAGCTAACTTCGTAGAAAGAGTTAATCGTGTCATCAAAACTATGTTGGCTTCATATGTTGCAGATAACCACAAGAAATGGGAACAACTTTTGCCTAAAGTGGGCTGCGCTATCAGGAGCTCGGTTCATGAAATCACTAAAGTGACTCCATTCTTTGCCAACTTTGCACGTGAACATGTTCCTAGGGGTGATTATTTTAAATCAGGTGTAAAGGCTGAAACAGATAAATGTGAGACATCTGATAAACTTAAAGAGTTAGACAAGTTACATCAAGATATACATAAGAGACTTTTGAATGCTCATGCCAGATCTAAACAACGATATGACCTACGACGCAGAGAAGTGACATATAATGTGGGCGACAGAGTTTACCGACGCAATTTTGTGTTGTCCGACGCCACCAAACACTTCACCGCAAAGCTCGCTCCAAAATTTATTGGGCCTTTGACTGTACGAAGGAAATTATCACCTGTTACGTACGAGCTTCAAGATGAAGATGGGACATTTCGCGGCACATGGCATGTCAAAGACATAAAGCAACACCCGCCAGATGAAGAAGACGAAGACAAATTTAGTATTGGACTTTGCATTCGAGTTTGGCATTAGGATTTTGAATGTTAGGTTAGGCTTTAGGGACCAAGGGTTTTTTGTTGAACCTTTGGGTGGATGGTTGGGCTGCTTGAAGGGAGGACTCGCTGTTGGGGAACTCTATCATCTCGTTCTTTCCCCCTTTTGTTGTAAAGTCTTGGATGGTTGGTTGGGCTGCTTGATTCGTTGACATTGGCTTGAATGTGCTGGGTATCCGCAATAGTTCTTTTCGTGTACCTGTAAAATTTCGAAGCTTCATTATGGTGCAGGCATAGGTTCTACGTCGGTAAATTCAGGGAATTTACCTATTTTTAAGTGAGGGGAGAGTCTGTTACGTGTAATTTTACATTTAGATACAGTTAAGGATTGTTTGGATAATTTCTTATCTTAAATGCATTCATATAGTTAGATTCACCTGCATACGTTAGGTGTAGCTTTGGTTGCATACTAATTTTTGCAATTTTTGGGACTTTTGAAAAATCCTTGTCTAGGGAATTTTGAGTAACAATTTTGAAAATTGTTTTGATAGTACGATTTCCGGCGACCATTTTTAAGTTTTCCTTTTTTGGAGCTGCATGTGATCTTTGGAAATGTTCACTTAAGTGGATTATGTAGTTTCCATATTTCTTTGAGGAATCTGCCATCCAGAAATAGGAAATGGGTGTTATATTGCTAAAATGAATCCGATTGTATTGGGATAAATATATATTTCTGCAATTTACTTACTCGAGGCCGCATTACAACTCTGGTATGTTGATTTATGGTTGCCGTAGAACATTTTTTTGATAACGTCTCGTATTTAGGCCTCCTCGTAATAGTTTGGCCTCCTCGTCCTAGTTTGCTGTATCGTTCTCCGATTTTTCGGGATCCATTATGCCTGTGGCATTGGTGTTGCTTGGCTAAGGCACCTGGAACAACAATTCCGTTCCAATCCGAGCCCCTCAGCACATGTGATAGTTCGCATGCAAGGCTTCTCCCCATGGTGACTGCACTCGACTGCGTTTCTCACCTGCAAAGTTAGATGAAGCCCTGACTCTTTGGAGGTTACTCAAGCTGGTGGACATCTTAATAGCTATCCCCCATAGCTGTTGATGTAGCGATCCTTCTGTGCACGATCCAGGTATCTACAACACCTAGTGTTATCTACCTTTTGGTGTTTATTGAACTAAAAATATCGTTCGTTATGGCACTATGATCTTTACTTTATGTATTGTACTTACCTAGGTATATGCTAGCGAAATTCATGTCGTTTTACATGCGAAATATTGTATAGCTTCGTTGTACATCACGTGCAATTACTTTGGTGTAATAGGATAATGTCATTTTATGCATTTAATATCTTTAAGTTTGGTAGTACTGCTTTGGTCGCATTCGAGCGTCAGATACTTGTCAATGTTCAAAATTTAAACCATTATTGGCGAGGGTCTCCGGGAGCATCAATTTAACATTTAACATAATATGAGCACCGTAAATACACCATGTTATGTGTATTAGCACTCCCCTAGGCGAAATGGTACCAATTCGAAGAGGTTCGCGACTAGATAGAGTATTTACCTAATTAATCAAGCGATATAGAACTTACTAATCTCCCGCATTCCGGTATCGCTGTTTTTAATTATATTTAAGTCACTATCGTAGTTGATACACGGGTACTCGAACGAATTGCGATTATCGTAGTCACATTTTAGACTTTATTAATATAAAATCTTGTACATTACATACCACTAAAATTACATTTACAAACTATTCCGTTTACATACTATTATCACAGAATTGTGTTGCCTTTTTCCAAGTATGACACAGAATTTCGAAGGTGTACAAACTGAAATAAATAACTAGGTTATTCCGAGTCTTGGTGTTTTGCTGACTTTTTTTTTTTTTTTTTTTTGTGAAACAGCTAGTGGTTTAGGAATTTACGCGGCCATCTGTAGGTTTTCTGGTTTGGACCGTCTCAAACCAGTGGCGCTTCCGGACAACCCACCCCATCCTGCTCAGGACCTAGCTTGGCAAACGTTTGCTACACGCCTAGACGATTCCTGTACCACGCTGCTGTAAAGTATTTATAATTTTTGTTTTTACGTGCGAATAAAATTCCCGTGTGTAGCAAATGTAATAAACTATCTCGTCTTTGTTTCTAAAGTTGGCAAATAACGAGTCAGCAGCTTCTAAAAACGCCTGTTTTATCATTTCCCCGTCTTCATAAGGTTTCTTTTTTTGTGCAATTATCTGGGACACACGGTACGATGCTTCAGTTGCAGCCTTATTTTTGTCGATTGTTCTTAAAAATATTGATTGTTGTCCAATTAACTGGTTTTTTAACTGTTTCAGTTTCTCCTTTCCGGCGGCAGAATGTAGTGGGAATGATTTTTCAAAATTAGAATGTACAGTTTCATGATGTCTCTCAATATTTCCTTTTTTAGCAACGGAGACCAAAGTATTACATAACAAACACACATTTTTATCTTTAACTTCTGTAAAAAAGTATTGTTCTTCCCATTCCGAATGAAAGTGGTATGTCTTTACCTTCTTACAACTGCTTGCCATACTATTATTTTTTGTTGTTCACTACTAACCCAACCGCTGGACGTTGGTTACGCGTTCAGTTTTAAACTAAGCGCAATGTCGCCGCGCCGTGCGTATTTATCCCGTTCAAAGCAATCCAGATCGTTCTCGAACACTAACGCACTGGTCCGGCTGGTCAGTTCTAGCCGATTCTAGCCGATTCTAGCTTGATGGCGTCAGCGGCAGATCGCTCGCCGCAACGTTGCCGCTGTTTATGTTTAATATTATGACAATTACATTTTTTTGTGGAATTTTAGGAAGCTTCTCTGATTTTGTATTTTCGTTGTGAGAGCTACCAGAATTGCCCCCGCGAGCTACCGGTAGCTCGCGATCGACAGGTTGGCGACCACTGCTGTAGAGATTTACAGTTCGGAGTTAAAAATTTTGGATATTATCAATAGTACCATTTAATTGCATATTGTTTTCTTTTACCAAATTTTAGATTGTTTTAATATAGGTTCGAAAGCACTGCTGACAGACAGACAGAAAACTTGTAATGTAGCTGCCAAACCAGGCCTTGTCAAATATCGAACAGCACTATATATTAGTAAAAAATACTCTTTCAGGTTAAAAGTTTGATGTAGTTTTAGCCAATCTTATACACATTCCAGCACTAAAAAATGGTAGGAAGCGGAGTCTTAGACAGCAGAATTTTGTAATACAAAACAGGAGCAATAAAATAATCGTGTCTACCACCCGACATTTTTCAGTTTATCCGATTCAGCAACTTCCGCATATCACAAAAACAAACACCTTCTTTGTTCTTGTGTTAGCACCTTGGCTTTAAGAATGTTACGAAATCCGACGCCAGCACTATATGTTTTAACTACATTTTTCAATAACTACAAAAATAAAAAGCAGCTTAAAATATTGTCCCTAAAAGGAGTGGTGCTGTAGTTTTTATCATTGGAATTTCGATTTCTTACAACGGTATTTGTAAATAGTTTAGTTTTTGGTTGCAACGAGCATAGTTGTAGCAGAGATATCTGACGAATAGAAGATATAAACAGACAGTAATATTAATCTAAAATTACAATTGTCCTATATCCGGTACTCATGGTTTATGTCTTAATCTGATTTTAATAGTCGATTAGAGTCGAATAACTAAGGTTATTACAATGCTAAAGACTGTGCGCAAAAAGGTAAGATATCAAAATTTTAAAATAAAACCCAGAGAATAAGAATTAAATAAAATAAATCCAAGTAAAAAGCTATTAGATCACTGCAATATATTAGTAAAAAATACTCTAATTAATAAAGATGCTATACTCAATGGTGAGGGACAGTATAATTTTGCCGGATAAAAACTTGTATAAGAGAAAATCTCAAACTTGTTTAAAAACATTTTGTCAGACAAATTCCTGTCTAGACCTGCGGATGTGAGTCATCGTCTGGGAATGTGCAAGGTTGCTAAAAATAAACCGGTTGTCTGAGGTTTTTGCGTAGGTCTGCGCGGGAGTTTGCGCGGGGGTCTGCGCGATGGTTTAATGGAAAATTCAAATTCTGCGTAGGTTTTGGCGGTAAATTCAAATTCTGTCTAGGTTTTGGCGGGAAATTCAAATTATAATCAGTGTTTTTGATGGAAAAATCTGGGAGTGTACAAGGTTGCTAAAATGTATGGGGTCTTTGTCATTATCAGTGTCTATAAATTTGGTAGACAGACAGACAGGCAGACCGACAGGCAGGCAGACAGACAGACAGACAGACAGACAGGCAGGCAGACAGACAGACAGACAGACAGACAGACAGACAGACAGACAGACAGACAGACAGACAGACAGACAGACAGACAGACAGACAGACAGACAGACAGACAGACAGACAGACAGACAGACAGACAGGCTGACAGATAGACAGATAGACAGGTAGACAGCTGTTCCTGTAACGGTTTTATGGGCACGACGGTGTAATAAAACGACAATTGTAAATATAATTGTATTTTATTTGTCTAATGTACATGTATAAAATTATTACAAATATATATTATACACTAGTCAATTATTGTGGTAGAGGTGTTGTTGTCATCTCTGTCTGGAGGATCTCTTCGTGCTGTTTCCGAACTGGATTTATTCAATTATTCATGCCTCTTTTAACTCTTCTATTATACTAACAATTTCATTTCTATGATTTGTATGGCCAGATGCTTGAGAGGCATACAGTAACTTTAATCGATCAACTAATTCGTTCGGATCATCCCAGTAAACATAATCTAACGGTTTATTGCTAACTTGTTTATACATTTGCTGCATACCTTTACCAGTAGTCCTTAACGATATCGATGATGGCGAGGGTGATGATGACAGGTTAGATTTTATAAATTTCTTGTATTTCGTTTGGTTGAAACCTACCTTCTGCACATTTTTATCAAAATTTCTATGCGCTGCATTTGTTCTGTTTATGATATCATTATAATTTGCTCTATCTGTCAGCGTTGGAGTTATTTGAGGATCGTTTTTAAATAGTAATTCGTACAAACCAGGCGTACCTTCATAGCGAACATTTTTTACAATTATATCTGATCCCTTTATATCTAGCTCATCTCCACCAAAGTAAAATTGGTTTTTATCAAAATTATATCTAATTCCATACCTCCCTAGATTAGGTCTTTCTATAAGATAATTGCTTACATATTTCCTAGGAAGTTCGTCAAACTGTTCTAAGAAAGAACTTATAGCTTGCGGTTGAAATTTGTTTGCTATAGTTGTATTAGGTTCATCTTCGGTGGATTCACACAATACTTCATCAGCCGGTTTTGGTGTAAATAATTCTAGCTTTGGAGAATTTGATATATTGATATATTCATATAGGTAAGAAAGGGGGGCAGCGCTGCTATTCGGCTACCTCGTTTCGGCTACCATGTCCAGACATGTTTGAGAAATGTGCAAAGCTGTTGTGCAGATTTTTCTCAAACAATGGGTTCCTTTGTTCAATTTTCAACAGCTTTGCACATTTCTCAAACATGTCTGGACATGGTAGCCGAAACGAGGTAGCCGAATAGCAGCGCTGCCTCCCTTTCTTACCTATATGAAATTTTCCCACGCTCAAAAACGATCCTCAAATAACTCCAACGCTGACAGATAGAGCAAATTATAATGATATCATAAACAGAACAACTGCAGCGCATAGAAATTTTGATAAAAATGATCAGAAGGTAGGTTTCAACCAAGCGAAATACAAGAAATTTATAAAATCTAACCTGTCATCATCACCCACGCCATCATCGATATCGTTAAGGACTACAAAGCTTACTGGTAAAGGTATGCAGCAAATGTATAAACAAGTTAGCAATAAACCGTTGGATTATGTTTACTGGGATGATCCGAACGAATTAGTTGATCGATTAAATTTACTGTATGCCTCTCAAGCATCTGGCCATACAAATCATATAAATGAAATTGTTAGTATAATAGAAGAGTTAAAAGAGGCAGGAATAATTGAATAAATCCAGTTCGGAAACAGCACGAAGAGATCCTCCAGACAGAGATGACAACAACACCTCTACCACAATAATTAACTAGTGTATAACATATATTTGTAATAATTTTATACATGTACATTAGACAAATAAAATACAATTATATTTACAATTGTCGTTTTATTACACCGTCGTGCCCATAAAACCGTTGTGGAACAGCTGCCTGCCTGCCTGCCTGCCCGCCTGCCTGTCTGCCTGTCTGTCTGTTTGTCTGCCTGCCTGTCGGTCTGCCTGTCTGTCTGTCTACCAAATTTATAGACACTGATAATGGAGGTCATTAACTACATCTGGTGTAAATTTCTCAGACAAAGACCCCATACATTTTAGCAACCTTGTACACTCCCAGATTTTTCCGCCAAAAACCTGATCATAATTTAAAATTCACCTTCAAAATAATGCGCAGAATTTGAATTTACCGCCAAACCCTCGCGCAGACCCCCGCGCAGACCTGCTCAGAAACCCCAGACATCCGGTTCATTTTTAGCAACCTTGCACATTCCCAGACGCTCACATCCACAAGTCTTGACAGGTCTGTGGCGACACGCAAATATAGTCTCTATTAACACCTGCAACCAAGGAGATGATAGGATAACTTATAAAAACTGAAAGATGCTGGGTGGCTACAAAAATATGATCAACAGACGACTATTTCATCGCTCCGTTTTGTTTTATAAAATTCTGCTATTTAAAACTACCAGTTTAAGATTGGCTTGCGGATGTCTTATATTGCAAAAACCAAGTTTTATGCCTTGCTGTATTATTTACTTGATTCAAGAAGCTGGCCTGTAGCAGCTTTAGTTTTTTCGTTGAAACTTGGCACAGTCAACCTAACGACTTAAAGAACATTCAAGAAAATGTTTTCCATTAAACAGGTATCTGGACCTGATTTCTAAGCAATAAGTTTTTTATGCGATAAAAATGAACTGTCCCTCGCCGTTGGATATCGTGTATAGCATCCTTATTAATTAGAGTATTGTTGTGGCCTAATAGCTTTTATTTGGTTTTATTTAGTTCTTATTCTCAGGGCTTTATTTTTAAAAATTTTGATATCTTACCTTTTGTCTGCAGTCTCTAATTGTAATAATCTTGAGTATTAGTCGTGCAAATTTTTCAAATGTATTATCTGCTAATATTTTCTTTAAGTATTTTATCACCCCTCTTAAATATCTCTCTACCGGATTGGCTTGCTTATACAACAAAAACCAACTTTTATGGTTTGCTGTATTGTATTTATAAACCTCGTGTTTTTAAAATAAGTTGTATTATCTGCTAATATATTCTTTAGTTTTCCAAATTCTATAAAATATTCATTTACATAACGTTCTTAAAACCAAGGGCGCTAACACAATATGTAAATAAACCATAACATTCTTAAAGCCAATGTGCTAACACAAGAACAAAGAAGGTGTCTGTTTTGCGATATGCGAAAGTTGCCGAATCGGATAAACTGAAAAATGCTGAGTGGTAAACACGGTTCTTTTATCGCTCCTGTTTTGTATTATAAAATTCAGCTGTCTAAGACCCACCGTACTTATGTGTGTGTGTAAGCTTCCTACCAGAGTTTACTGCTGGAATGTGTATAAGATTGGCTAAAACTACATCAAACCTGCTAACTGAAGGGTATTTTTTACTAATATATATTGCTGTTCGATATTTGACAAGGCCCGGTTTGGCAGCTGCATTACAAGTTTTCTGTCTGTCTGTCAGCAGTGCTTTCGAACCTATATTAAAACAATCTAAAATTTGGTAAAAGAAAACAATATGCAATTAAATGGTACTGTTGCTAATATCCAAAATTTTTGTTTACACTCCGAACTGTAACCTGTAAATCTCTACAGCATAATAATATTTCTTTAGGAACTTGCTTCCTGCTAAAGTGAGGGATCCTGTACATAAATCCAAGCGAAATAAATAACTATCGGCTCGAGACTGTGTATTTAATAAAGTACGGGAAAAAAACACGTAATATTTACTTTGCTTACAAACAATGTCTCTAACACCCCAACACTTTTGTATTATGTTAAATACTGTCTACCGCTTAAACAGTCCTCCAGTGGAATCGAACACATTACCTATCTACTAAAAGATGCTTCCAATCGGTCTATTCGAGGATGTTTCTACGATCTTGGAATGTTTTGATTTATTACTCGTTACCTACCTGCTCCAATCCTACAAACATTCGGACATATTCGACATGACTCGGATATCTTCGGACTCATACCCTTGAAAAGTAGTTGAAAGTGCTGTAGTTGAAAGCAACTCAACCTGACTTTCGTACCTATATGATAACAGGTAAGTTATTGACCGTATGTCGTTCACCTCTAACTTAGAATTACTTACCAACATATATCTAATACTTACTATATTGCTAGCGGCTATGAGTGGGAAACTGGCCGATGAAGTGAAACACACAACCAACTCCTTTATGTATACGGTGAGCTGTGCGCAAGCGCGGCGGCGTCGTCCGCCCAATGGGGAAGTGGTCAAGTTTAAAATTCGCTTCTAAAGGCGGAGTTCGAATTCTCACGCATGCGCACGAGACGCGTTATACTATAAGTGAGACTATGTCGGCGCCGTAATGTTTTCTGAAGTTTCCAGGCCCTACCAGCAATATATGTGTATTATATTATATGCTTACCAAGCGGCTCGTCAAATTTAGGGGAGATAAATAATTGAGACTATTCAACTCACTTGTCATTTATCAAAAACTGTCCAATAAAAATACAAGATTTGATGTCTTTGCGCCAATAAAAATAAACTATATTGACAATTTTCACTAGTGAAAATAATCGACAATTTTCACTAGTGGTATAGTGAATATTTTAAACAAATGGGATTTTTATTAGAAAAAGTCAATATTATTGTTCTATTACTATAGAAACTGCGTAGTTTGTTGCTAGATTTACTGAAAACTAATTTGAAAAAGTAATTTGGTTCATTGAATAGCCCTCGAATGCCATTCTTAGTCAAAGTTAAGTAGAATATTTTTGCGGTGGTATCACTCATGTTCATTGCGCTTGGGATTAGGACTCCTGCTAGCGCTGAGCAGAACTATTTTCTATGTACCAAAGCACAATCAGCAGCTCCAGTATATGTTATGCGTTTGGCAGCAAGGTTCGTAAATACACAACTCCAGAATGAAAAGGAAATCGCTGATGGAAGCAATGGACATTTCAGTGGGGTTGCTAAAGATATGGCTGATTTACCTACTTAGGATAAAAAATTAATTAAACAATCAATACATTAATTATGAAAATGTTTCCCCAGATAATTCGACCATATTTTTATCCCCAGTAACTAATGAGAGAATACGTAATTTAATGAACACTACATCATCAGAAATAGAGAACTTGAGTAACGCAAACTTAAAATCAATTAAAGAAGAAAACAATAGTTTATCTAACCAATGCAGTTTTGTATGGAATCAAGTCCTAAACACTGATATATTTCCAGATGTTTAATGTGCGCTTGTTGAAATGGCAGTGCAATACCAGTTTTACACATTTGGTTGGCTACGATGAAAATATGTAATTAAACCTTCTACACGGCTAAAATTTGCTGAACATGTTTTTTAAGAAAAAGTAATTTTTTAAATGGCACCTACCTAGAGCCATCGTACCATTGGATAGAATTTGTAATTACTAGTCTAACGATGCGCACTATGCCCTACTTTATATTTATTTAAAACTGAAAGATGTTTAATTAATAAATTTTTAAAATAAGATTGTGATACCTAAGCAGATTTGGTATCACTGTCGTATGTAGTTTAAGCCTTAGATTCCGAAAAACATAAAATATGTAGGGTGATCTTTTTAAAAAATCCAAGTTAATGACATTTCCGGTAAGTTAAAAGCAGAAGTTGGATATTTTGATTATATCTGTCTGTCAATCCGAAATTATGTTTAATATTCTTCCAACATGTTTAATGCAAATCCATTGATAAGTAAAGGAGATAGAGACATGGCTCTTATCTCATTGCCACCCGGTATACCTCGTACATCAAACATAAACAACAAATAACAGATCAGTGGAAAATCACAGTTATTTCAATTAAGTGTTGTATATTAAAAAATGTTGCCAGTTCTGCTAGTTTTGAAATTAATAAAACCCTATATATCTTCGAAAATTCAGGGTGTTATGGAAATGAGTGCAAATATTTTAACTCGTAATAGAACTCGCTAAACCGAACCACTTCTCGATTTATCATTTTTTCGAAAATGCCCTCAAAACTGAGTTAAAATTCAAAATAATTGTAGGTACTCTAAAAATGCATACCCGCCTATGGAATAACATTTTAATTTAACGGCACAGGACACAAAAACATTTCTTTGACTTCCAAACCAACAAAAACTGCATAGGTACTGATAAAGCGTTTACTTCACATCTGGTCACCAACGTACTTAATCAATTGAGGTAGGTAAGTTATTGACCGTATGTCGTTCACCTCTAACTTAAAATTACTTAGCAAGCGGCTCGTCAAATTTAAGAGAGATAAATAATTGAGAAAATATACGATTAAATGAAAAACGATTCATAGAAAAGTTGTTCATTTTGGTGAGCTCTATCACTGGTTAAAATATTTGCACTCATTTCCATAACACCCTGTATAAGACAAAGAATTTTTGTGTAATTTTTGTCCTACTCAGAATTGTCCTCTTAATAACGTAACATGGAGTTAATACGTAATTTTTGCAGCACACACATATGTATATCCATGACAATGCATTTTTTATGAGTTACATAAACGACACATTGGTCAGATTTGACAAGGTCATTGTTAGACCCTATGTAACATTAAATAACTAAAATTATATAAGCATTGGTATTCTAAAGTCTGTGGTAAAAGATTGAAACAAATAGGCCACTTGTACTTAGTGGGACACACGAACGTTACTTAGTTGGAATATTACACTCAACTGTCACATAACTGATATCATCCAAGGAGAACCATGCATTTTTTGAAAATTGAGCATAACTGAACTGATTACCTGATAAACAATCTAGGGATGCTTATCAAGCGATAAACGCAATAGGGATGACTATCGACCCCGTGGATGGTGTCACAATTAGAAGTAGAATGGTAAAAAACAAGCAACTTGAGTCTTTTTGCGTTATTAGGTCAATCCTAAATCATAATTCGTATACTGTTTTTATATAATAATCTTCAAAATATAAACTCGAGCGACATACTTAAAAATAATTTTGCCCATCAAAAGAGTTATCGTGCTGGTCTCGCCCTTGTTATATTACTAATGATAACACGTAATCCCACCTTTTATTGGTACAATAAACAATAAGGAAACGTTTTTTTCGAATGAGGTGTATCGCAAACCAATGAATCTTTAAGTATATTTAGTGTTATAATTATAATAGGATCCTTATCCTTCGTATACCGATTTATATGAGAAACGAGCTGGAAATATTCTAAACAACATTAGACCGCTCAAAAAGCATTAAAGAAGGCAGTTAAAGGTTGATTAAATAACAAGTAAATCAAAAGTGGGAGTTGTGTCCAAGGTGGACGTTATGACCAAATGCGAAGGTGGACGTTGTGACCAGAGTGGGCGTTATGGCGGTGGACGTTGTGTCCAAGGTGGACGTTGTGACCAAATGCGGAGGTGGACGTTGTGACCAGAGTGGGCGTTATGGCGGTGGACGTTGTGTCCAAGGTGGACGTTGTGACCAAATGCGAAGGTGGACGTTGTGACCAGAGTGGGCGTTATGGCGGTGGACGTTGTGTCCAAGGTGGACGTTGTGACCAATTTTGAAAGTGGACGTTGTGACCAGAGTGGGCGTTATGGCGGTGGACGTTGTGTCCAAGGTGGACGTTGTGACCAAATGCGAAGGTGGACGTTGTGACCAGAGTGGGCGTTATGGCGGTGGACGTTGTGTCCAAGGTGGACGTTATGACCAAATGCGACGGTGGACGTTGTGACCAGAGTGGGCGTTGTGGAGGTGGACGTTGTGACCAGGGTGGACGTTATGACCAAAAATTGCGGTGGACGTTGTGTCCAACATGGCGGCCATACTAGGTGGTGGACGCTGTGACCAGTGGGCGTTGTGTCCAGGCCCCTTTTAGTAACACTAATTATAAAAATGTTTTCCATTTGCTGAAGCATCGTAGTGAATTTGCAGTAAGCATGAAACATTTTTGGGATTTTACCGAGTTCCTGTCTACTACCATTTATGAAATGAGCATGTCATATTAGATTTTTAAATATTTTCTTATAAGCAAGTGAAATGCAGGTATTTTGGAAAACATTAACGTAATTTGATCTAATTTATTTCCGTCTAAATACTGTAATCTGTTTCCAATATTTTGTTGCAATGGTGGTTTTTCTCATTCCAGAATTAAAAATATAATTTTAATCCAAACTCTAATGCTATACAGTTTAATTTAAGGAACGCGTTGTAGTATTACGAATATAAAGTTTAACATTTTTACACACAGCATTTTGGGGGTGAACAAAAGCTACCAAATGTTCGATTGCAGTATTAACTACTAAAATTCCAAATTAAATTGATATCTGTCCATCTGCTAGTCTGTTTGTTGGAGTTATAGATCCAAAACTATTTGCTGAATGAAGACGAATTTTACTCTATGTGCCCCCCTCCCCCGCCATCATTCTACATATTTGTTATAATATTTTAATTAAATAGTGTTGCATTGTTGTTGACATTTAGATCATTCTTATTACAGTTTTTTTAAAGTACTTTTGCTTTTACGTTGGACAATAATTTCAATTAACGTAATTTTCTGGTTGCTAGGTGGGCGAAACTCAAGCTCTACAGTACATCTTAATCGTATACAATAATAAGGAAACTTTCAAGTATCTCATTTTCTGTAATACACAGGGTGGTAAAAAATTTAAAGACCAGGGAAAACCATATTAAGTGGCTGTGTGACTTTTCAATGCTAAAGAACTTTTCCAAATAACTTTTCGATGTATTTTGAAAAATGTGCCCCTCCGTATACAAAAGGAGATAAAATGCAGAGACATTGATCAAGTAAAATTTCCTGATAGGCTAAATGGATAATAAAAAATATTCCATGGGTTCAATTTATGTCTGTCACTGTATATCGCTGTGTATGTGTGTGAATTCGTATCAAGCCTGTTGTAAAACCACAAATATTAAAATACTGTAAAGAGCACTGCGATTTAGGTTTCTGCAAGTGCGGAATTAAATGATTAAAAAGCTTACTTTGTTTACCTTAAAGTTTTAGTTGTGGATAGTATGAAACTCAATACACTGAAGAGGTACTTGGTTCGAAATACATCACAAAAATTAATAATGTATTATTAAATTTAACAGTAGAAGTCTAATACGGTATTGATAAATCTCCGGCTGTAAACATCAGTAATTTCTATAAAATATCTGAATGTAAAACCACACACTATTAGAAAAGCCTTTTCTAACAATTCTTACAGATATGATATAAAAACTAATGGACGAAAACTATGCGAAATAATGTCAGTGCGTTCGTCTGTTTAATGACACTGTTGCTCTTAGAACTAAAAATATATCTGTAGATACAGTGTGTTTTAATTGCATTGAATATACTTAAATATCTTCTATATCCTTCAGCATAATGATTTGTTTTGTTGGTCATTTGTACAGTCCCTTATCTTGATTTGAAATGTAGGTTAATAAAACAACGAATCATAGCAGCAATTCTTACTTTATTTGTTACTATCTTCTTGCATGGAGACTCAATAGAACTTACTACAATGTAGCCGTATTCAGAAGAAAATAGCAGCTTCAAAAATTATTTAATATTACGGGTAATTTTATAATCAAAATAAACTAGCAATGAAAATATTATGTTGGGGTTTACACCGATGAAGAGCCAATCATACTTATATAGAAGGTTTAAAGCCACTTACCAATAACAAATTTTCTGAAGTAGGTATTAAAGTATTCATAGAGTATTAGCAGACCCGGCAAACGTAGTTCTGCCCAAAACTAAAGTGTTTTTGTACACACATCTTCTGAATATGAGCCAAATCAGAGCATAAATACACATTTGTAAATATCTCTACTCCAACGCCACCTACCGGGTCCATTTTTTGTAAAAATATTTCTTTCCACATAACTAACATATATTCTGAATATGAACCAAATCGGACCATAAATATAATTTATAGAAATATCTCGACCCCAGCGCTATCTATTGTTAAATGGTTGTTCAGAAACCTTCGCGGGCGTGCGCACAGCAACTCATCAAAGTTTCATTGTAATTGCATGAGTGGTATAGGAACGCATACGACATAAACCAAATTAACATTAATTTTTAAATATACATATAGGTTTGAGTGCAAAATCGCTAAGCTTTAGGTTGAATAATACATAAAAACGAAATCAACTATGTTTTACGGTTTTTGTCGCCGTTAACATGTAACATGTTACAACGTATATATGAGCTAAAGCATCAAATCGTGAATTTCTGGAATAACAAATGTGCCAAAAAGTGAATTTTCTTAATTTTTAACTATATCAACAACAAAAAATCAGACAGACAGACGAAATTGAGAAAACCTCTTTTTCGTCATCTAGGGACCTTGAAACGCGAAGATCTGAAAAAATCTCGGAAGGTGATTTTTTCGTGATTCCTTTGTCTTTCAGACGAGGGAAGTAATATTAATATTTTAGACGTATTTGAGGAGATTTGCGCCTTCTTTAAAACAAAATCAGTGATAGACTCTATACTAAAGTACAAAAGTTAAGCTTTTTCCTACTTTTAAACCGTTCTTCAGAAGTGTTTTGTTTTTTGTCTGTCTGAACTAAGTATTTATTTTTAAAAATGTGCAGTTTTTGACCATACAACAATATCAATATTACTAGATAAACAATTTATTATAGATTTCCTGAAGGCATCAAAATCTATAGTTACAAGCAGTTGTTTTCATGAAATCTTCTAGGTATGCAATCCATTAGCATCCTAATGAAATGTTTACTGTGAATATTGTTGGCTAAGAGTAAAATTTACAATTGCCGACAGTCAGTTAGTTATAGGTATATAAAAATACCTATTGATTTAAAAATTCGTAGAAGTTCGAAAATGAATTACGGCGAGACAATATTATCGCCGCAGAAATAAAAACGCCCGAAAGATCGCTAATGCGCATAAAATATGTGATAAATGATTGAAATGGCGTTTGTCAGTTGGACCAGGCAGGTAACCCGCATTTCGTATAGGTCAGTTGGATCACGAATGCCGGTCGAAGGGATTATGAGATTAAAAGATTACAGGAAGACTACAGTTTATTGTAAATTTTATTTCATAAAATAAAGCTACAAACCATACATGTTATATCAAACGATACATGTTATAATTATTAAGAATTAGGTAAAAACTAACTGATTTCACAAAACTGAACCTCGACACCGTCTTCTGATTATATTGCACAATTTTATCATTAATATAATTTTGTTTTTTACAAGTTTCGTTCCTCATTTTTTTAATACCAACATTTGCACTTTTAATTTTTACATAAATTTCAGTCTGAAAATTTAACAAAACATTTGTAAATTGAAATATGTTTGGATGGCTGCTATAAAAACTCACATTGAATCTCGAGTGAAAAGATTCACATGCGTTTCTTGTTCTGTATATGAAATTTGATTTGCAGGCCCATATTGTGGGTGGAAATAATGCGTTGTCGCTTATGTAATTATCATACAAATATCGTCGAAACTCTACAACTCTACTATCATTGGGCATTAAATAATACAATTCGGTATTGAAAAAATCGACTGCGTCTGTAGGTTCTAAAAACTGCATTCCAAAATACACTTTTAAATGATTTCCAATTGCCGAATCTTTATTATTATACTCGGTTACCAAATTAATAGCCTGAATTTTACAATATATATTTTGCACTGCACTATAAACATCTTCTTTTTTTTCGGTAGCGGAGGTATAATTCTTCTTCGAGCGATATATAGGTTTCTTCTGATGCAATCAACGTCGTTGCTTCCAATTTCAGCACTGGCTCCGTTTGTTTGTAATTCCAAGTGAATTAATTTGGACGGTTTTTCAGTAATGTTCTCTACAGCCTTTCTTTTTATAGAATTGCTGAGTACTTGTCTTGCAATATTGTTATCCACATCATGATTGTGGCATTCACTTTTCTGGATTATTTTGTTTTCATCCACCATATTGGTGTAAATTCTTGCTGCACATCTGCGGATGCAGCATCTCCAGCGTATTTTCCCACATTTTGAAACGTGAGCTTTGGAAAATTTATAATTGTTCACCACTAATAGTTTACAGCCCTTTTCACTAAACATCGACTGTGCGATTTCGTTTTCCATGTTTTCACAACTTTAATTTTCCACTGTTTAGCAGAAACTAGTAGACATTAAAAAATAATTTTTGTGTGTACTACCCACAAGCCCGCCCCTAAAGAAGAACACCAATTACATCTTACATCCCACTATGCTAATTACAACTACTTCTCCTAATTTCCATTAAAAGACCATTAACACGTTATCTTAATTCTTAATACCTTGGGTAGCAGCGTGGTCCAACTGACTGGTCATGCTAATCCCCAGGTTTCATAATGATCGGATTACCTTTGGGTTCGTGGTTCAACTGACATTCGCCCGATTGAAATATGCAAACAAATTTGCCTCGATAGCAGGAGAGTACGTTTCTGAGAAAAGTCGGATAAAAAGCGCAAATCGGATTCAGAGTTGCCATGCCGCCGCTCCAATGGGTTTATCACTCTGATGACCCTGAACTTTAGTCACTAATCACTTATCTTTCAATCTCTAACACTGAAATCCTTAATATAAGTAATTAATTAATAATAATGAAATTTTTTATCGTTTGTTTAAATGGACTTCTCGATTGCTAAATCCTTAAAAGTGTTTCGAATTCTAGGATTAAGAATAATATATTCCTTCCAATATTACCTAATTAGAATAGTTTGCTTGACTAACGTATTTATAAATTAGTAGCACGCATTTTGATGAAACATGTCCTTTTAGGTTGTGTGCCTCGAGTTTGACAAATGAACTAACTGTTCACTTGGAAACCACGTGTGCATGGATCGAACATCATCGAGCATAAAAAGAAATTAAAGATTTTCAAATAAACATTGGCACCTAAATTATTTACCTCCACCTGTGCCGTTATGCAAATTCCACACTTTAATAAATATAGGTGCTTTTTATTTACTACTAACGTTTCTCCTAGTTTCAATTTTAAAACCTCAAATTTAGACGCCAAGAAACTTCAACGCTAGCATCACCGACGAACGTCTATGTGAATGTATATTTTTTTAAATATTAAATGAAATTGGCAAGGAAACTTTAAAATAAATTTGTTTTATCTTCAAACTAAGATTTGGATAGTCCAAAGTTCGCCCGGGCAAGGAACTTTAAGCTCAAATCTGATATTTATAGTTAGCGACTTAGTGACGAATTAGTTCACATATAAAGCAAAAAGTGACTGGAAAACAAAAAGAGAAATAGTCGTTCCATCTGGCGTGCCCATTAAAATATTTCTGCCTCTAAATTCTGATGATGGCTGATTTGATTTTATTATTTGAACTCTGTTTATCAAATAAATTAATTGATAATTAATTAACTTAGTTAAATTATATAGTTTTTAATAATACATCCTGATGTGCAGACAAATTATTTCCGACAGAACTCGTTTGGTTATAAAAAGTCTATCGGTTTTCACAACATGTAATATTATTGTAATTTCTTTCATGAGTAAGACTTTATACCAGTTTTTTCATTTGAAAGTATTCCATTATTTTTGGAAAAATTAAACTGACAGCGTGGTGAGGCAAGAACAGGTAATCCATACAATATGAAATTAACGAAAATATTATGGAGCAGATGTTGATCGTACAAATAAAAATGGAAGTGGAAATAACAAACATTTGTTGGTAGTTACAAGGAAATCTTAAAAGCACAATATACTAGAACTAATTAGTAAAGAGCTACAGAAGTACTGCCAGCGAGAAATACACAAACGATGCAATTTAATACAAACGTAGTACATTAAAAAGGGAAGAAATTTATAGTGAATGTTAGAGAACCAGCAGAAACAATTTTACCAAAAAAGAACTTATACAAAAAAGCTATCTGATTTCATGAAAACTATAGATTCAAATTGAAAGAAAGGAATTAACTACGAGAAAGAATGTTAAATATTGGACCTGGAGAAAGAGGTAAAGGTGAAAACGAAGAGGCACAAGAAAATGGCGCAGTTTAAATATATGATAAGAGGAGCGATAGGCGAACTGAATAACAGCTCGAAACAAATAAAGAAACCAACAGAAAACAAGAGAAACGGTGATGAGAGATCGAACACAGCACAACAAAAACTAAGAACAAGAATTGACGCACTGGTGCAGAAACTCGAAAAGTCTGTGCAACAACAAGTAAATACATATAAATGTAAAGGTGAAAAAAAAGTCGATTATGCAAGGAGAACAAACGGAACGGGAATAATAACAGCAGAAGTAACGTTTTGAAGAAAAACCGGTGTTGTCAAATACAAGAGAGGACTCAAATGGAAATGAGTCTACATGGAAAAAGCTCTAGCAGTTAAAAACCGAATAATTTAATACGAAATAAGAAAAACGGTAAAAGCAGGACAGGAACCAGGAAGAAAATAGCCGTAAGGTACCAGTGGAATACTGAAGAAAATAAGGTTAAAGAATTCGATAGAAGGCTACCTTCAACACCAAACGACACAATAGACAACCCAGGAAATAAAAAAGAAATATGAATCAAATAAAAATAAAAAAGCAAATATGCATTTAAATAGGAGCATTGAATGTTAGAATCATAAACGGAAGGAAGAAGATTTAGTTGAAGGAATTTAAAAACTAGGAATTAACTAGGCATTTCGAAAACGAAAAATGAAGGGAAATGGCCAGCGTAAATCAGCAAAGGCTACTGGTTGTACGCATGAGGAGTAGAAGAAATACAAAAGAGCAAAATCAGGAACAAATAAACAATATCATAGACATACAGTATATAGAAGAGAGGATAATCAGAGTACACCTGATACTAACCGAAAAACCACAAACATTTATTATTGCCTATAGACCCAATGAATATGCATAGGCAGAAGGAACGAATATGTTTTACAAAAAAATAGAAGTAGCTATGGACCACACAGAATTCCACACTGATGTTGAGGGATATGAGTGAAAGAATGGTATATAAAAATACCATAAAAGACTACTTAGGAAAATAAGAGAAAGAATTTTTAAACTTTGTATGGCGTACCAGATGGTGATTACAAATAAAAAATTTACTCACTGCGATTACTGAAAATATACAAGAGAAGACCACGGCATGAGAATGAATCGATTATCGACTACTTCTTACTTCCGAAAAAGCTTCGAGAAAATAAAGAACGTATGGGTTAAGCCAAAGGCAGAGATTAGAAGCGATCACTACCTTCTACTGACGGAATAGAAATAGATATATTAGGGCGGTAGAAAAAAATAATTTTAAAAGTATTGGCAATGAAAAATAATTACAGAAAAATCTTAGAAACAAATAGTGGAAAAAAAGCAAGGAATATACTGTAAGAGCCGTGGAAGTTCTGAAAAGAGATGTTTTAGAAACAGCCAAAAAAAGTTTTCTGAAAAAACAAAAATCAGTAATAAAATGATAAAAGAAAACACCATGATGGTCCGAAAATATAAGGAAAATAGTTCAGGAAAAGGAACAAACAATTTACAAACTGGAACAGGAGAACATTTCGGATCCTACAAAGCCAGCAGAAAGAAAATAACTACTATTCAGGAAACCAGAAATTATTTTACGACCATGAGACAGAAAAAATCCATAACGTTGAAGATCATAAAAATGAACGGAGAAACATACTAAAAGAAGAAAATAACGGAAAGATGGAAAACTTACTTCCAAAATGTATTAGAAAGTGAAAACACAAACCAGACAAAATACGGTGAAGTAGAAAAACGAAAAATGGGAGGGGAGACATACACGTCACAAGAGATGTTCTAGAAAAAACTGTAGCTAAAGTGAAGCTAGGCAACGCTGTAGAACACGATGAAATAGCAGCAGAGATGATCGAATGTGCAAGAGAAAAAACAAAGGAATAACTTTAAAAGTGATAAACAGCTATTCAGAAAATTCTGACGAACACTTTTCTAAATAAGAAGCGACAGTGGACGAACAATACGGCAGTAAAACTGCAGCTTTAAATATCGAGAGTCAATGTCCAGTGGGTGCATCATAAATCTCCAACCTTTGTGCGCGCTAGTGAAAGTGTGTCGACCCTTCGTTTTGTAGATACAATGCCATTGTGACTAGAATAGGAAATCTTATGTAATTGTATGAACATTGTATATATACGGAAGCGAGGAGCTTAAGGAATCATAGCGTACTAGGTCTTAGAGCTGAACGATCACTTCGGTTGTTCGGAACACAAAGAGTCAGATTCTCAATGTGTATCAGTATCAAATCTCAATACTTACTGAAGCATTCACTTTGAATGATTCGGGAGCTAAGTGTCAGATTCACAAACGCTCATATGTATTCCGATTAACTCGACCTGTTCGCTCCGCACTTGTAATAGTATAGTAGCTAATCGGCACATGTAATTTATGTCTGTAATCTGTTACGTGTAATAAAGAATATTAAAAGTGGTATAGTTATTCGTGTGTGTAATTTCTAACGAACACCTTAACCACCCACTTTAAAGTCAACAACGCTTACTGTCAGATTCAAACCACTTTGTGAAATTTTGACAGCAGCGTATACATATGCGACTGCGTATTTGGAAATAAATTCGGGCGCACAGTGGCGTACCAGATTAAGGTAAAGATTTACAAATTATCAGGAACTCATCCCTTTGAATGGAGTTGAATATCTACCGAGCTAGCGTTATGAGAATAAAATTGCAGATAAATAAAATACAAAAGAGGGCATAATACGACTTTATCTTGGAGTAGAGTAAATAAAATTAAAAATACAAACAATCTTATTTTACCCAGTCCAAATCTGTAATTATAATTGATAAAAAACACATCTCATAAGCGAATTTATAATTATCAGAGCAAACCATCTCAATATATGTGAACTTTCAAAAATTTTACGTAATTCATAAAAACTGAGGTATACAATGAATATAACAGAGGACCCAAGATAGATCCCTGTGGGACACCCTGCGATATCTGCATTGAACCTGAGGTACTGCTGTCTAGTATAACAGTTTGTGATCTATTATTCAAGTAACTCGTCATCAATGATGGCGCATCTGGTCCAACACCAATATATCTCAGAATTGAAATCAAAGTATCATGATAAACTGTATCAAAAGCCTTGCTATAATCTAACAAGACAAGAACAGTTATGTTACCTTACTCAGTTTCAGTCAAAATATCGTCCGTTACCTTTAATAGCGCTGTTGTGAAGCTATACCCTGGCCTAAAACCGGATTGTACTAGAGGCAAAAAATTATGATCATTAGTATGAACACTTAATTGATTGTGAACTGTTTTTTCTAGAACCTTCGACAGTGCTGGAAGAACACTTATAGGGCGTAGGTCTTTAATTTCAACTGGTTGTTTAATTTTAGAAAATGGTTTAACCAAAGCATGCTTCCAACACTGTGGAAATTTGTTTTCCAAGATACATAAATTTATAATATGAATAATGTATGGCAGAATTGTAGGACCACATAACTTTATCATAGTAATATTGATATTATCACTACCAGTAGCGTTAGATTTAAGTGAGTTAATGATTTTGATCAAGATGAAGTAATAAATAAGCGTAAAATTACAATTTAAACGGCCATTTTCATTGCTGTCATAGAAATGCTATTTGCAAAATAATTATTTATAATATCAGGATTAGATAGATGGTCTGGTATAACAATTTGTTTTCTTGCACCTATTCCTAAAGCATTTAATCTTTTCCACAAAATTTTATTTTCGTTATTGTTTGATATAAAGCTAAATAAGCCTTTTTTTCATTGTTTATAGTGCGTGTTGTTAAGTTTTTCCAAGATTTATAATATTCCCAGTGCCGAGGCAGTCTCGTTTGTCTATATTTAGCTTTAGCTTTTTCCTTAAAGACATGAGATATTTCAAATTATCCGTCAACCAAGGGCATACGGCTTTCGAAAGCTGCATCTGGCGAAGGGAGCATGTTTGTCAAACAGTTGCAATCTTTTTTCATTAAAAACCAGCAATTTCTCATCAATGTCATTAATTCCATAAATTTGATGCAGAGATAATAATTCTAAATCTGCATGAAACCCGTCTAGGTCTATTTTATCAAAATTTCGAACATTTCGAGTAACAGCCTTTACCTGAGGCTGTTCTAGAAGTATACGAGTATCACAGAATACAAGATCATGACCTGCTACGTAACAATCAATCACACCACTGTCGCCAATCAATAAACTGTCAGTAACCAGAATCAGATCTATAAGATCAAAAGATGTTAACACATACCTGCAGGTAAATTGTAGGTGGATTATCAGGCTTCAGAAAATCTATATTGAAGTCACCAAGGCATATTACATTGTCAGAGTAAAATAAAGAAGAAGATAAAGAATTTTCAAATTCATATCAAAATAATTGGTAATTACGTTCAAGTGGATTATAAACAGTACCCACAACTATATTAATATTAGGTAACTTCAGAATAATCCAAATCTGCTCAATAATATTATTTGTCTTACTTATAACTGAACAAGTAAGTGTATTACGTACATATATCGCTAATCCTCCACCTCGACTAGATCGCTCATTTCTTACAAAATCATAACCGTCAACACAAACAAATTCATCCGTAATGTTATCAGTGAGCCATGTTTCAAAAACAGTCAGTATGTCAATTTGGTGTTCATATATAAATAATCTTAAATGTTCAATTTTTGCGTGTATTACTTCGACACGAAGTGTACGAAGTATTGAAATTCCCTCATCTCGAAAACCACTCTGAGTCAAATATCTCTAAAATTCGAACCAACCGAAGTAGTGTACCTACACGGGTTCTGGACCACTTTGCATGTCACCCGAACGAACTGGTCAAGGTCGTTAACCTAGCCGGAGGTCAAGGTTATTGACCTCACCTAGGCCACTTCCGGTTCCCTTGATGAATTTTTGGGTTGGAAGTCTAATTTTGAAATTTTACAAGATTTCTACGCTTATCAAAAATGTTCCCAGACTCAACAGAATGTGAGTCATCGTCTGGCAATGCAAAACTAGTTGAGACTTGTAGATGCAGGATGTTATTGAACAATGGCGTCCATTGTTTGAGAAATCTGCACGAAATTGGACAATAAAGCCATTGTTGTCTGGAGATTAAAATGTGCAAAGCTGGTAAAAATAGAACAATGACATCCATTGTTTTAAAATCAGCACGACATTGGACAATAAAGTCATTGTTGTCTGGAGATTAAAATGTGCAAAGCTGTTAAAAATTGAACAATGAAAGCTATTGTTTGAGAAATGTGCAAGGTTGCAAAAAATAAACCGAATTAATTGTGGTCTAATAGTATATATCGAATTATTTCCAGCTAAAAAGATGCAATATGAAATTCCAAACCATTTTAAATACCTTGTTAGGTTTTTGTTTTATTACACGTTCAACGAGATGTATGTCTGGATATTTAACTTTTTTTGAAACTCAAATAGGCCGATTGGAAGCATCTTTTAGTAGATAGGTAATGTGTTCGATCTCGCTGGAGGACTGTATTTAACATAATACAAAAGTGTTGGAGACATTGTTTGTAAGCAAAGTAAATATTACGTGTTTTTTTCCCGTACTTTATTAAATACACAGTCTCGAAACTGAGCCGATAGTTATTTATTTCGCTTGGATTTATGTACAGCATCCCCTCACTTTAGCAATAAGCAAGTTCCTAAAGAAATATTATTATGCTGTAGAGATTTATAGGTTACAGTTCGGAGTTAAAAATTTTGGATATTAGCAACAGTACTATTTAATTGCATATTGTTTTCTTTTACCAAATTTTAGATTGTTTTAATATAGGCTGGAAAGCAATGCTGACAGACAGAAAACTTGTAATGCAGCTGCTAAACCGGACCTTGTCAAATATCGAACAGCAATACCTATATATTAGTAAAAATATTCTTCCAGGTTAAAAGTTTTATGTAGTTTAAGACAGCATCCCTCACTTTAGCAATAAGCAAGTTCCTAAAGAAATATTATGCTGTATAGCAGTGGTCGCCAACCTCTTCAATGTGTTGAGCTACTTGTTAATTTTGGAATAAACAGCGAGCTACCCACACGGAAGCCACGTAACGCAACGTAAATGAAATAATCCACAGTTAATTTATCATTATATGTATTTATTTTACTATTTATTTAACTGGTAATACATAATACATAGGTACTAATAATAACTACATTCCTACCTACCAAACGAAGTTGTTTGAAAAATAAACACAAACTTTTATCCAGCCACAACGGCATGTCACGTAAGATTTAAAAATAGTTAATAATAACAACAAAAAAGTAACGCACTATCATGAACATAAACATTGAAAAATAAAAAAGCACGTTCAATGAGAAGGCTGACACTCAGACTCATCGATAATTTTTTTAATGTTTGCAGTATAATTTGATACAGCTATTCGAATACAATTATCCAAATGTTCATCTGTAAGTCGATTAATAAACTTCCTATTGGAAAAAGAAGATTCACACAAATAGGTTGAACTGAATAATGCTTTCACTTTCAAGGCAACACGGCATAGAACTGAATATTTGTCTTTACTTACAATAGGCCAGATACATTTGGTACTTGAGACTAACGATTTTAAGGCTAAATCATTTTGAAAATCAATTACTTCCATTTCTGTTGCAGCGATGTCTTCGCCAAAGTTCTGCATAACACAAGTTGCAAACTGTTGGATATCAATTTCCATAAAGGGTGAAACAACAAACTGCGCTACTAAAGCCATTTCGTTGAAATCCTTAAAACGATTTTTGAAGTTATTCTTCAGGGTAGAAACTATTTCTACATGATATTTGCTGTCATAGGGTTCTAATGGATTTTGAGATATTTTTTCTGAAAGAATAGGAAAATGCTTGGCATCGCTGTTACTTAGGTTTTGTTCCCAAAACTCCAGCTTTTTGATAAATGCTTTTATATCAGAAATCATTTCTGCTAGTTCTTTGTCTCTCCCCTGAAGCTGCAAATTAAGTTCGTTTAATTTCTCGGTAATGTCCACGAGAAAACCAAAATCTCTAAGCCAGATTGAATTTTCTAGTTCCGGAGTCGGTTCATCGCGTTTTTTTAAAAATTGAACTATGCCAGATAGGACATCATTAAAACGTTTCAGCACCCGTCCTCTACTTAACCATCGGACTTCAGAGTGAAGGAGTAGGTCCCCGTATTGACAGTCAACTTCATCGGCCAAGGTTTTGAATAATCTTCTTTGTAACGCTTGAGCTCTAATCTTGTTCACAATTTTTACCACCAGTTTCATAACGTTGTTTAGTTTCAGGAAATTTCCACATAATGCTTCCTGATGGATAATGCAGTGGTAAGAGAGAAATTGCGGAAAAGTTTCATCTTTACGACATAACGCCACCAGACCCTTATCAAAACCCACCATAGCTGGAGCGCCATCGGTTGTCAAGCCTACCATTTTCGATATTGGAATTTTCTCGGAAGAAATAATATTTTTTAAATGAGAAAACAACTCCTGTCCAGTAGTGTGTCCTTTCAGTGGAATAAACTTCAAAAGATGTTCTTTAATCGTAAAATCACTAAAAACCATCCTGACGAACACGGCCATCTGGACAGTGTCAACGACATCTGTTGATTCATCCAGTTGAAGTGAAAAATAAACACAGTTATCTAAGTCAGTTCTTAACTGTAAAAAAATATCATTGCTCATTACTTCTACACGTCTCATCACTGTATTAGCAGAAAGTTGCATAGATTTTATAGCTGAAACTTGTTACGTGTAATTTTACATTTAGATACAGTTAAGGATTGTTTGGATAATTTCTTATCTTAAATGCATTCATATAGTTAGATTCACCTGCATACGTTAGGTGTAGCTTTGGTTGCATACTCATTTTTGCAATTTTTGGGACTTTTGAAAAATCCTTGTCTAGGGAATTTTGAGTAACAATTTTGAAAATTGTTTTGATAGTACGATTTCCGGCGACCATTTTTAAGTTTTCCTTTTTTGGAGCTGCATGTGATCTTTGGAAATGTTCACTTAAGTGGATTATGTAGTTTCCATATTTCTTTGAGGAATCTGCCATCCAGAAATAGGAAATGGGTGTTATATTGCTAAAATGAATCCGATTGTATTGGGATAAATATATATTTCTGCAATTTACTTACTCGAGGCCGCATTACAACTCTGGTATGTTGATTTATGGTTGCCGTAGAACATTTTTTTGATAACGTCTCGTATTTAGGCCTCCTCGTAATAGTTTGGCCTCCTCGTCCTAGTTTGCTGTATCGTTCTCCGATTTTTCGGGATCCATTATGCCTGTGGCATTGGTGTTGCTTGGCTAAGGCACCTGGAACAACAATTCCGTTCCAATCCGAGCCCCTCAGCACATGTGATAGTTCGCATGCAAGGCTTCTCCCCATGGTGACTGCACTCGACTGCGTTTCTCACCTGCAAAGTTAGATGAAGCCCTGACTCTTTGGAGGTTACTCAAGCTGGTGGACATCTTAATAGCTATCCCCCATAGCTGTTGATGTAGCGATCCTTCTGTGCACGATCCAGGTATCTACAACACCTAGTGTTATCTACCTTTTGGTGTTTATTGAACTAAAAATATCGTTCGTTATGGCACTATGATCTTTACTTTATGTATTGTACTTACCTAGGTATATGCTAGCGAAATTCATGTCGTTTTACATGCGAAATATTGTATAGCTTCGTTGTACATCACGTGCAATTACTTTGGTGTAATAGGATAATGTCATTTTATGCATTTAATATCTTTAAGTTTGGTAGTACTGCTTTGGTCGCATTCGAGCGTCAGATACTTGTCAATGTTCAAAATTTAAACCATTATTGGCGAGGGTCTCCGGGAGCATCAATTTAACATTTAACATAATATGAGCACCGTAAATACACCATGTTATGTGTATTAGCACTCCCCTAGGCGAAATGGTACCAATTCGAAGAGGTTCGCGACTAGATAGAGTATTTACCTAATTAATCAAGCGATATAGAACTTACTAATCTCCCGCATTCCGGTATCGCTGTTTTTAATTATATTTAAGTCACTATCGTAGTTGATACACGGGTACTCGAACGAATTGCGATTATCGTAGTCACATTTTAGACTTTATTAATATAAAATCTTGTACATTACATACCACTAAAATTACATTTACAAACTATTCCGTTTACATACTATTATCACAGAATTGTGTTGCCTTTTTCCAAGTATGACACAGAATTTCGAAGGTGTACAAACTGAAATAAATAACTAGGTTATTCCGAGTCTTGGTGTTTTGCTGACTTTTATTTTTTTTTTTTTTTGTGAAACAGCTAGTGGTTTAGGAATTTACGCGGCCATCTGTAGGTTTTCTGGTTTGGACCGTCTCAAACCAGTGGCGCTTCCGGACAACCCACCCCATCCTGCTCAGGACCTAGCTTGGCAAACGTTTGCTACACGCCTAGACGATTCCTGTACCACGCTGCTGTAAAGTATTTATAATTTTTGTTTTACGTGCGAATAAAATTCCCGTGTGTAGCAAATGTAATAAACTATCTCGTCTCTGTTTCTAAAGTTGGCAAATAACGAGTCAGCAGCTTCTAAAAACGCCTGTTTTATCATTTCCCCGTCTTCATAAGGTTTCTTTTTTTGTGCAATTATCTGGGACACACGGTACGATGCTTCAGTTGCAGCCTTATTTTTGTCGATTGTTCTTAAAAATATTGATTGTTGTCCAATTAACTGGTTTTTTAACTGTTTCAGTTTCTCCTTTCTGGCGGCAGAATGTAGTGGGAATGATTTTTCAAAATTAGAATGTACAGTTTCATGATGTCTCTCAATATTTCCTTTTTTAGCAACGGAGACCAAAGTATTACATAACAAACACACATTTTTATCTTTAACTTCTGTAAAAAAGTATTGTTCTTCCCATTCCGAATGAAAGTGGTATGTCTTTACCTTCTTACAACTGCTTGCCATACTATTATTTTTTGTTGTTCACTACTAACCCAACCGCTGGACGTTGGTTACGCGTTCAGTTTTAAACTAAGCGCAATGTCGCCGCGCCGTGCGTATTTATCCCGTTCAAAGCAATCCAGATCGTTCTCGAACACTAACGCACTGGTCCGGCTGGTCAGTTCTAGCCGATTCTAGCCGATTCTAGCTTGATGGCGTCAGCGGCAGATCGCTCGCCGCAACGTTGCCGCTGTTTATGTTTAATATTATGACAATTAGATTTTTTTGTGGAATTTTAGGAAGCTTCTCTGATTTTGTATTTTCGTTGTGAGAGCTACCAGAATTGCCCCCGCGAGCTACCGGTAGCTCGCGATCGACAGGTTGGCGACCACTGCTGTAGAGATTTACAGTTCGGAGTTAAAAATTTTGGATATTATCAATAGTACCATTTAATTGCATATTGTTTTCTTTTACCAAATTTTAGATTGTTTTAATATAGGTTCGAAAGCACTGCTGACAGACAGACAGAAAACTTGTAATGTAGCTGCCAAACCAGGCCTTGTCAAATATCGAACAGCACTATATATTAGTAAAAAATACTCTTTCAGGTTAAAAGTTTGATGTAGTTTTAGCCAATCTTATACACATTCCAGCACTAAAAAATGGTAGGAAGCGGAGTCTTAGACAGCAGAATTTTGTAATACAAAACAGGAGCAATAAAATAATCGTGTCTACCACCCGACATTTTTCAGTTTATCCGATTCAGCAACTTCCGCATATCACAAAAACAAACACCTTCTTTGTTCTTGTGTTAGCACCTTGGCTTTAAGAATGTTACGAAATCCGACGCCAGCACTATATGTTTTAACTACATTTTTCAATAACTACAAAAATAAAAAGCAGCTTAAAATATTGTCCCTAAAAGGAGTGGTGCTGTAGTTTTTATCATTGGAATTTCGATTTCTTACAACGGTATTTGTAAATAGTTTAGTTTTTGGTTGCAACGAGCATAGTTGTAGCAGAGATATCTGACGAATAGAAGATATAAACAGACAGTAATATTAATCTAAAATTACAATTGTCCTATATCCGGTACTCATGGTTTATGTCTTAATCTGATTTTAATAGTCGATTAGAGTCGAATAACTAAGGTTATTACAATGCTAAAGACTGTGCGCAAAAAGGTAAGATATCAAAATTTTAAAATAAAACCCAGAGAATAAGAATTAAATAAAATAAATCCAAGTAAAAAGCTATTAGATCACTGCAATATATTAGTAAAAAATACTCTAATTAATAAAGATGCTATACTCAATGGTGAGGGACAGTATAATTTTGCCGGATAAAAACTTGTATAAGAGAAAATCTCAAACTTGTTTAAAAACATTTTGTCAGACAAATTCCTGTCTAGACCTGCGGATGTGAGTCATCGTCTGGGAATGTGCAAGGTTGCTAAAAATAAACCGGTTGTCTGAGGTTTTTGCGTAGGTCTGCGCGGGAGTTTGCGCGGGGGTCTGCGCGATGGTTTAATGGAAAATTCAAATTCTGCGTAGGTTTTGGCGGTAAATTCAAATTCTGTCTAGGTTTTGGCGGGAAATTCAAATTATAATCAGTGTTTTTGATGGAAAAATCTGGGAGTGTACAAGGTTGCTAAAATGTATGGGGTCTTTGTCATTATCAGTGTCTATAAATTTGGTAGACAGACAGACAGGCAGACCGACAGGCAGGCAGACAGACAGACAGACAGACAGACAGGCAGGCAGACAGACAGACAGACAGACAGACAGACAGACAGACAGACAGACAGACAGACAGACAGACAGACAGACAGACAGACAGACAGACAGACAGACAGACAGACAGACAGACAGGCTGACAGATAGACAGATAGACAGGTAGACAGCTGTTCCTGTAACGGTTTTATGGGCACGACGGTGTAATAAAACGACAATTGTAAATATAATTGTATTTTATTTGTCTAATGTACATGTATAAAATTATTACAAATATATATTATACACTAGTCAATTATTGTGGTAGAGGTGTTGTTGTCATCTCTGTCTGGAGGATCTCTTCGTGCTGTTTCCGAACTGGATTTATTCAATTATTCATGCCTCTTTTAACTCTTCTATTATACTAACAATTTCATTTCTATGATTTGTATGGCCAGATGCTTGAGAGGCATACAGTAACTTTAATCGATCAACTAATTCGTTCGGATCATCCCAGTAAACATAATCTAACGGTTTATTGCTAACTTGTTTATACATTTGCTGCATACCTTTACCAGTAGTCCTTAACGATATCGATGATGGCGAGGGTGATGATGACAGGTTAGATTTTATAAATTTCTTGTATTTCGTTTGGTTGAAACCTACCTTCTGCACATTTTTATCAAAATTTCTATGCGCTGCATTTGTTCTGTTTATGATATCATTATAATTTGCTCTATCTGTCAGCGTTGGAGTTATTTGAGGATCGTTTTTAAATAGTAATTCGTACAAACCAGGCGTACCTTCATAGCGAACATTTTTTACAATTATATCTGATCCCTTTATATCTAGCTCATCTCCACCAAAGTAAAATTGGTTTTTATCAAAATTATATCTAATTCCATACCTCCCTAGATTAGGTCTTTCTATAAGATAATTGCTTACATATTTCCTAGGAAGTTCGTCAAACTGTTCTAAGAAAGAACTTATAGCTTGCGGTTGAAATTTGTTTGCTATAGTTGTATTAGGTTCATCTTCGGTGGATTCACACAATACTTCATCAGCCGGTTTTGGTGTAAATAATTCTAGCTTTGGAGAATTTGATATATTGATATATTCATATAGGTAAGAAAGGGGGGCAGCGCTGCTATTCGGCTACCTCGTTTCGGCTACCATGTCCAGACATGTTTGAGAAATGTGCAAAGCTGTTGTGCAGATTTTTCTCAAACAATGGGTTCCTTTGTTCAATTTTCAACAGCTTTGCACATTTCTCAAACATGTCTGGACATGGTAGCCGAAACGAGGTAGCCGAATAGCAGCGCTGCCTCCCTTTCTTACCTATATGAAATTTTCCCACGCTCAAAAACGATCCTCAAATAACTCCAACGCTGACAGATAGAGCAAATTATAATGATATCATAAACAGAACAAATGCAGCGCATAGAAATTTTGATAAAAATGATCAGAAGGTAGGTTTCAACCAAGCGAAATACAAGAAATTTATAAAATCTAACCTGTCATCATCACCCACGCCATCATCGATATCGTTAAGGACTACAAAGCTTACTGGTAAAGGTATGCAGCAAATGTATAAACAAGTTAGCAATAAACCGTTGGATTATGTTTACTGGGATGATCCGAACGAATTAGTTGATCGATTAAATTTACTGTATGCCTCTCAAGCATCTGGCCATACAAATCATATAAATGAAATTGTTAGTATAATAGAAGAGTTAAAAGAGGCAGGAATAATTGAATAAATCCAGTTCGGAAACAGCACGAAGAGATCCTCCAGACAGAGATGACAACAACACCTCTACCACAATAATTAACTAGTGTATAACATATATTTGTAATAATTTTATACATGTACATTAGACAAATAAAATACAATTATATTTACAATTGTCGTTTTATTACACCGTCGTGCCCATAAAACCGTTACAGGAACAGCTGCCTGCCTGCCTGCCTGCCCGCCTGCCTGTCTGCCTGTCTGTCTGTTTGTCTGCCTGCCTGTCGGTCTGCCTGTCTGTCTGTCTACCAAATTTATAGACACTGATAATGGAGGTCATTAACTACATCTGGTGTAAATTTCTCAGACAAAGACCCCATACATTTTAGCAACCTTGTACACTCCCAGATTTTTCCGCCAAAAACCTGATCATAATTTAAAATTCACCTTCAAAATAATGCGCAGAATTTGAATTTACCGCCAAACCCTCGCGCAGACCCCCGCGCAGACCTGCTCAGAAACCCCAGACATCCGGTTCATTTTTAGCAACCTTGCACATTCCCAGACGCTCACATCCACAAGTCTTGACAGGTCTGTGGCGACACGCAAATATAGTCTCTATTAACACCTGCAACCAAGGAGATGATAGGATAACTTATAAAAACTGAAAGATGCTGGGTGGCTACAAAAATATGATCAACAGACGACTATTTCATCGCTCCGTTTTGTTTTATAAAATTCTGCTATTTAAAACTACCAGTTTAAGATTGGCTTGCGGATGTCTTATATTGCAAAAACCAAGTTTTATGCCTTGCTGTATTATTTACTTGATTCAAGAAGCTGGCCTGTAGCAGCTTTAGTTTTTTCGTTGAAACTTGGCACAGTCAACCTAACGACTTAAAGAACATTCAAGAAAATGTTTTCCATTAAACAGGTATCTGGACCTGATTTCTAAGCAATAAGTTTTTTATGCGATAAAAATGAACTGTCCCTCGCCGTTGGATATCGTGTATAGCATCCTTATTAATTAGAGTATTGTTGTGGCCTAATAGCTTTTATTTGGTTTTATTTAGTTCTTATTCTCAGGGCTTTATTTTTAAAAATTTTGATATCTTACCTTTTGTCTGCAGTCTCTAATTGTAATAATCTTGAGTATTAGTCGTGCAAATTTTTCAAATGTATTATCTGCTAATATTTTCTTTAAGTATTTTATCACCCCTCTTAAATATCTCTCTACCGGATTGGCTTGCTTATACAACAAAAACCAACTTTTATGGTTTGCTGTATTGTATTTATAAACCTCGTGTTTTTAAAATAAGTTGTATTATCTGCTAATATATTCTTTAGTTTTCCAAATTCTATAAAATATTCATTTACATAACGTTCTTAAAACCAAGGGCGCTAACACAAGATGTAAATAAACCATAACATTCTTAAAGCCAATGTGCTAACACAAGAACAAAGAAGGTGTCTGTTTTGCGATATGCGAAAGTTGCCGAATCGGATAAACTGAAAAATGCTGAGTGGTAAACACGGTTCTTTTATCGCTCCTGTTTTGTATTATAAAATTCAGCTGTCTAAGACCCACCGTACTTATGTGTGTGTGTAAGCTTCCTACCAGAGTTTACTGCTGGAATGTGTATAAGATTGGCTAAAACTACATCAAACCTGCTAACTGAAGGGTATTTTTTACTAATATATATTGCTGTTCGATATTTGACAAGGCCCGGTTTGGCAGCTGCATTACAAGTTTTCTGTCTGTCTGTCAGCAGTGCTTTCGAACCTATATTAAAACAATCTAAAATTTGGTAAAAGAAAACAATATGCAATTAAATGGTACTGTTGCTAATATCCAAAATTTTTGTTTACACTCCGAACTGTAACCTGTAAATCTCTACAGCATAATAATATTTCTTTAGGAACTTGCTTCCTGCTAAAGTGAGGGATCCTGTACATAAATCCAAGCGAAATAAATAACTATCGGCTCGAGACTGTGTATTTAATAAAGTACGGGAAAAAAACACGTAATATTTACTTTGCTTACAAACAATGTCTCTAACACCCCAACACTTTTGTATTATGTTAAATACTGTCTACCGCTTAAACAGTCCTCCAGTGGAATCGAACACATTACCTATCTACTAAAAGATGCTTCCAATCGGTCTATTCGAGGATGTTTCTACGATCTTGGAATGTTTTGATTTATTACTCGTTACCTACCTGCTCCAATCCTACAAACATTCGGACATATTCGACATGACTCGGATATCTTCGGACTCATACCCTTGAAAAGTAGTTGAAAGTGCTGTAGTTGAAAGCAACTCAACCTGACTTTCGTACCTATATGATAACATCCTGCAAGAATAGACATGTCTGTCAGACGATGAGTCACATCCGGTCGAGCCTGAGAAAATTTTGATAAGCGTAACAATAGCTTCTGATTTACTGATAACAACATCCTGCAAGAATAGACATGGCTGCATCCCAGACGCTCGAGCGTGGGAAAATTTCAAAAACTACACTTTTAGTCCAAAAAATTCCCGGAAATGACACGTGACCTAGGTGAGGCCCGTAACCTCGCCCGTGACCTTCGACTAGACTTAGCCAAGTTTCACACCAGAGGCCAATGACCGTGACCTTGACCCCGGCTAGACCCGTGACCTTCGGCTAGACTTAGCCAAGTTTCAAACCAGAGGCCGCCACGTGACACTTAGCCAAGTTTCAAACCACCGGAAGTGTCCCAGAACACCCCTAGGTACACTACTAACCGACTAATGAACCCACTATATCAAATCTCCGTCTCGGCGGTGCGGATCTTTTGGTGAAGATCCCAGCCCACTAGATCAATCCCCCGTATTGGGGGGTGCCTAAACGTGCTGTGCGGGGGATGTATGTTCGTATGTGTACACGATTCCGGTCGCCAGGAACCTTCCCGAAGTCTTAGATCGTTTTCATACGATAGGTCCTCCGAAAATGAAGGCAACATCAACCTTTGAGCTATGGTCGTCGGCAAAAAAAAATGTTTTTTTTTATAAACAACTGGTTCATAGCAATTCATTGTATTAGCGAAACGGAGTGATGCTGAGTATCGAAGTATCCTTGGAAAGCACGGAAGGGCGCTTTTCTTGGGTGGGGGGTACCGTATATTTGATCGTACATTTACGTGCGCTGTCCTGATATTGCCTATTATCGGTTTACGACAATTTCATGAACATTAAATAAAAATTTCGATAGCCATGCATCTCAAAAATAAAAATCGGGGTCACAACAAACTAAACAAAACAGAATATCTCTCAACTTTGAATAATTCAAGCGAATGAAATAAATGATACATAAATGTAATCTGCTGCTTATAAAGTAAATAATAATTAAATAACTACTTAACAGTTGTTAAATCGTTCAAGGAAGCCACTTTATGTATCTTGTTATTAGTTTTGACAAATATGTTTCTATTGCTAGTAAACACATTTTTGTTTCCGTACTTTGAGACAGCTTCTTTGACAATTAGGACGCGTTTATGGGTTAGATCTTCACCTATAATAGTTTTTGAGCCTTTCAGGCGTGTTTTAGCTCGGTAAATAGCAGCTTTTATGCTTCGTCGGCAAAATTTTACTATAATAGGTCTGTGATTGCCTACCTTGTTCCTCAGGCGGTGACTGCAATCTATATCACTTTCAGTTATCGTAATGTTTAAGTTATCGTTGCTCATTTTCACAACCAGCTGCTCGGTATTTTCTGAAGGACTTTCTGGGATTCCAAATATTCGTAAATTATTTCTTCTCGAATATTGTTCATGATAATCTAAAAGATCCTAAACTGTAGCCAATTTTTTCTCCAGTAAGTCTTCTCTTGATCCTTAAGACGGGTGTCAATTAGCTCATTCAACTTTTGAACCATAGATCCAAAAAGTTTTTCCATGAAGTCCTTGTTGGCGAGCACTTTTTCTACTACTTTTTGGATAATAACATCGTCCTTATCAGTAGCTTGTGAGCGCGTGGTACGTTCAGAACTATTACCTCCCATATCGACAAATATATGTATAAACCAATTATAACTGATTTATTATATGCAGCAGACACACATCACGTCTACTCAGTAGGAGTGACCATTACAGAAATCTGACTATTACAGAAATAGAACTGTAGAACTTTTCTATTTTTTCTTTCTTTCTATGTTCGAAGACATATACTCCTATAATCAGCATATGACCTCTATCTATCTTCAACCTGGTTGTTACTATTCTTTAATTGATATACTCATAGCTTACGATTCTACCTTTCCATTTTTTATTGATCATAATTGCAACTCCGCTACTTATGCGTTTGTTTTGAGATACTACACTATAGACCATTAAGTAATGATTAGTTTCTTTGGTAATCAATTCCAAGAAAATTAAGCTAGAAACAATAGGGGTTAGGCCTAACATCAGATGATTAAATAATAATTTCTGTTTACACGAGATATATTGTTTGGTAATCATGCGAGCCAGAAGGACGAGCGTGATTGCCTAAAACAATATATCGAGTATCACTTATTAGTCAGGAAGGTATGTGATTATCACAGTTGCTATGTACATTATCAGAAGTTAGTACATGCGTAACTATGCATTTTGCCGTTTTTCATTGCTTGATGTTAGAGGGAGTGGTATAATCAGTAATAGTACCACGAGACGACTGTGAATTATCAAAAATACTTTTGCTTTCTCACGAAACGAGTTGCTTAGAAACAACACGAGCCGAAGGCGAATGGCGTTTCTACAAAGCAACCCGTTGAGTTTGCAAGCAAAAGTATTTGATAATTCTTAAAGTAGTCGAGTGAGTATTCGATTAGATTATACCATGAATATAAAAAAGGGAATTACACCACAAATGTATTTAATGCGTATCCTAAAAAACTTGTTAGAAATGGCATGACATTGACAGCTGACAGCTTAAAATTGAAAACACCAAAACGATAACACCACGGTGTTTTCACTTATTAATACGTGGCTTGAATAGCGATTTTCTGCATTACGAATGGTATAATTTAAAAAATATATAATAGTACATTGCCATAGTTTTGTAGCTAATTAACCAAAAATAGAATCTGTTGTTACATTTGCAATTGCCGATAGTAAATCGGAACATGCACTCGCACTAGCTCAGAGGAAGGTCGTGGATGACTTACCTTCAAAACTAAACGGTTGAAATTATAGGGGGGCCAAATGGTTTTTTCAGGTCCATGTTCCTTGGTTTATTTGAGCGAACAAACCAATAAATTGCTTAAGGTAACAATACAACATAAACAATGAAAATCCACAGTTCGATAAATCGTATAATGTTTCAAATAGATAAAGAATCATTAACTGGGGGCATGAACTCGATTTGTAATTACTGGCATTAAACGTACAATCACAAGGCTATCACAATAATAAATATATCACATACGTAAATATCACAATTAATCAATCACAAATTGAACAGGGTGGATTCGAAAACGCAGCCTATGCTGAGGGAGTGTATATCTAATTTCCAAATTGATTCATTTTAAACTGTAAGTGGGACAAAACATGTATTATAGTAAGCAACCCGAGTACTGAGTAAACGACACAGCTGTACTGCGTTCCAACTATAACGTATTAAATTAATATCTCGCGTGTACTCACACTCACTAAGATATCTGCATGTCGTAGTGGTATATTAAATAATCTGCTGGCTGCTGCTTCAGCGAACTTAATTACTAAAACAATAGTGATGGAACAAACGTACCTAGTTTTACCATTCGCTCAGCTAATTTACTAGCATGTAGAGCTACGTTAATGATAAGTGAACTAAATCAGCTTATAACTGACGGTTCGTTTAACACACCTAATTTACAAGTAATTATAACAGCGGTGAAGCCGCTAACTTTAAAGTTTAAGTCGTATATGAATTACCCAAATAAATGACGAACGGCAATGCCGTTAAGAATTCGATAGCATTAATAAATCACAAAACAAAATAGGCGTTAGGTTCAAACCAGATCCAGCACAAAGGTGAAGGTTACTGGCAATACAGCAGGCTCATTTGGGCTGCTTGAACGGTACCGGGGCGGTACTAAACGGCACGTCTCTCGGCCATGCAGTAGGTCTCTGCTTTATTCAGGGCAGTTTTAGCCCGTAACTTTAAGGCTAAGGGCCCGTTGCAGAAAGCAATGTTAAGTCTGGTGTTAGCTAAAGTCGCGTCAAAGTGAACAAAATCGCATAAAATTTTGTTTACTAATGTATTAGTTACCATAAACATTTGAGATTTGATTCGTTTTTGTTCACTTTGACGTCGCGTTAGCTAACACCAGACTTAACATTGCTTTCTGCAACCGGCCCTTAGTAGATATCCCAAATTAGAAATTTTAGCAAGAAAGAATAACTAGCTTACCAGAAAATAATCTGCCTAACGTACACGAAAAATGTGCTAACACAACAACCTATTTTTCCATGATTGTGGGTGGAAAAAGTGGCCAAATCGCCTATGCTACATACGCCTGACGCAACAGTTAATTTCTGCAATCCATTAATCTAATTCTGCCATGTCCACAGGGCCCGATGATTCGAGATTTTTCCCATCGGCAAATCGAAGTGTTTCACCTTTGTGACATATTTTTTAAAGCGACGCTAAACTGTATCACCAACTAGCGACAATTAATGTCCCTCGGCGGAAAGAATTGCAGATGATATTGAATACTGTATTTAAGTAGAACTCTGCCGCTCGGCTAAATTCGACATTTGTTTTGCCTACACGCTAGGCGCTTTCGCCCGTGAAATTACTAAATAAATTACAAAATGACAATAAATTGGTCTCACTATTTGCTTTCCTTTCCAAAATACAAAAAAAAATTGTGTACAGAACATTGTACAAAAGTCTGTAAATATGATCTACAGAGCTAAGAACTTGCTGGTTTATTGTGAGTTTTAGATATGGTACACTAAACAAGCCGTGTAAAATATCGTTAACAACAATAAGATAAAATGTACTTACCCGACTGGACAATGGAAATTTCTTCTATTGAAATTTTAAAAGTTTTATAATTTACTTTTTAATTGCATTCTTGTTCGTAACTATTTCTTAATGGGAAAGCATGTGTTTTTTAAATGTATTTTTGTGTCCCCATTTCCGAAATACAGAATTAGAAATTTGCTACTATTCTTCTTATATTAAAAAGTCATAGATTCGGTTAGAACCGAGGAATTGTAAACAAGTATTTATGCTAAACACTACTTGTCAGCTGCGTAATATAACAGGTGTGGTAATTTTAAAATAGCGTGTAGCATTAATGAACAATTATATTTGTTTTTTGACCTTGATCCTTAAAAGGTCATATATTTTATTAAAAGAAAAACTACAAAGTTGTACATCGAACATGCATAGATATTTTTTTAAAGTTGAAAGCCTTTGGTTATTTTCGGTCACATGTTTTTTATACTATGTGTTATTTTAGTATTTCACAAAGTTTCTTTAAAATTATATATATAAAAATTTAAAATTCCTGGTCTTTCTTAATTTTAAAGCAACAGGAGTAAGTGTTGAGATTCTAGAAGTATTGCGAAAGTTATAGTACTAGTAATTATTATAAGTATTATATTTGTATCTATACGTGTAACTTATTAGTTAATAGGTTAGGATACAGTTTGCCACTTACAAATCGATATTGTAAATACAGTAATTTGGTATAATGCCTTTAATATAATATAAATGTATCAGTAGCAATTGCGTTATTATATGTGAGCAACAACAAAATCGTATATTCAAATGAATGTCGTCATACAGTAATTTATTTCAATGCTTGTCAAACAGCTACGTGGTTGTTTATGGCATATAATTTTTAAAAAAATTATTCATTACCATACTAGACATAACTTCTTGGCAACATAAATATTATTCAGCTTGAATTTCTACAAAACACCGACTCGGTTTAAATGCAATTATGAACTTTTTTAGCGTTTACCTTTGATTATTGCTCTAACGTAGTGTATAAAAAGTATTACCTCACTCCAGAAATAAAACTAAGCCTCTGATTATATAAATATCCCAAAGTAGGTACCCTCTGGGGATGCTTTTCACTTACGCCAATTATGGGTACATAATTGTTGTATTCATTCCACTAAAAATAAGGCGGGGCATTTTTTCATATATATGACGAAACTATTGCGAATAAAAGGAGCAAATGATGTGTTACGTGTTTTACAACATTGCATTGACAATATTCTGAGCCTAAATGTAAAAGCTGTTTATTTGTTTAGTGATAACTGTTCCGCTCAGAACAAAAACAATATTTTGGTTAGGTTTTTATTTACCTTCTGTTATACAGGAAGGTTTGATTCAATAGTGCATCGTTTCCCTGAGCCAGGGCACAGCTTTTTGCCATGCAATCGCTACCTTGGTATAATAGAAAAGAAGAAACGCCGTATTGATGGAGTTTTTTTGTCACAAGAATATATGAACATAGTAAAGTCAGCTTCTAAAGCATTTCATGTTATACATGTTTGTCGAATTATGCTGTTTAATTATGTTGATTATTTAAAAAAAAAATTTTCTTCAATTCCAAAAGCTAGTTCTAGGCAAAAGTTTTTGATTTTCTCCTATTGTATTTTCAAATATACAAAAAATTCGAACCGTATTGAATGTAGTGCTTCTGCTGCTGTTACTGTCACAACTCATTTTACTATGATGAATAATAATGCAAATCCTAATTTAAACCTTATACAAAACTGTTACCAAAGTAATTTGCCTCTAAAAGATTTGAAATATCAAAATGTTATGCAACTTGCCGAGAAATATGTACCAAAAACTGAAATGCCTTGCTACCAGTGTCTTAAATCAAATAAATCTACATGAGAAAATGTGATAACTCTAGTGATTGCGATTAATAAACTGTTTAGGATTTTCTATTTTCTTGTAAAGAATATTTACTGGTGTTTATTTTTCTTTGCTTAGAATATTTAATTGTGTTTATTTTTTCTTTTATCGTTCAAAATATTTAATTTGTTTGTACATTAATAGTAAATGCTAATAAACTCAGTGTTCTACAAAAAAAGTCTTGTGTTACTTATCCCCTTTTTGCATTTAACATAATCTTCATAAAGATAGTAAAAACAAAAGTTGTGACGTATCCCATTCTTACACCTTGAATGATTTTTATTCCATTACTATCATATTTATAAGAATATTTTAGTCTAAAGCAGGGATAATAGGTTGTACTTTAACATCTACACACTATGCTAAAACTAAATAAATTTATAAAAATAGAAAATTATTTTGTCTCTCCTGCAAAATTTACATATTGTTGCATCACAGTCTTCAGTTGTTTTCAATCTCTTAGCCTAAATCAAATTAATGCGATATTTTAATAAGTTTTTATTAAATGTCTTGTTAAGACTCTTTTGAAATACAATAAAATAATCAATTATCAAACATCATTCATTTGAAATTAAGAATTCGCACAAATTACAAATCCATTACTACTAGCGTTGAGATACGATACCATATCATATATTTGACCGAAATATTCTCGGTTTTGTGCCAGGTAGACCTATAATTGACAAAAACCTGTTGATCGTCATCTAGGGCCCTGAAAAGTAACAACCTGAAAAAGTTTTGTCAAGCAAATACAATATTTCTTTCCTCTTTTAGACGAGGGAAGTACAAAAATAGAAACAAGGTAGTCTCAATTTAAAATTAATTCCATATCTCACAAATTGTAAAACCATTGGTAAATAATATATTCCTAAAACGGGTTATAAATGATAAAAAAACTTTTATAAAAAGTATATTTCTTCAGAAATATCTAATAAAAAAGTTGGCCATATGTTGGATACTTTTTGAAAAACTGTATATTTATAAAGTCCCTCTTAAGTTACCTACTCACCTTATTTTATCTTACAGTATCCCTCAAATAAACTTAAAAAAAAATAACTAAATATAAATTGGCACATGCTAGGCTGATAACCCTATAAGAGCTACATATTCGATACTAATTCAAAGAAAAGTTCAGATAAATATATTTATTTTCTTATTAATTTGACTAACTATGTTGCTAACAAAAAATTTTAGAACATTCACTACATTTTGAAATAGCTTATTAAATTAGTATATTATTCAAAGAATTCTTTGAAGCTATTTGTTTCAAAATGCGTACTATAGTATTAATATATATAATATATAATAGCCATGACACATGACACGGTTATGAACTGCAGATCTTCAGTGTTGTTCTTAACCACCGCCGCCAAGTGACTTCAAGGCGTGGGGTGTACTAGGCGAAGGGGGCGTGGATCTGCAAAGCACCAAACATTCTATTTATTAGTCTCACAGTTAATAGCATTGTTCGAAAAATAGTAACTTTAAATATATTAGAAATATGCATATTGAGCATTAGTCTCAAATGGAAATTTTATAAATTACATAATTATGTATACGTCGTCGGCATAAAACCAATTTATGCAAATAATTGTTTGCCTACGAATATGCTGGGTGCTTAGTGAATAAGACACCATACCTCTTTAACACATAGCCGACCACTAAATCGAAAAGAAAAATGTCAAAAGCTGCAACTAACCTCAACAAGCTAGAACGTGACACCAAATCTTTGTTGAATTTCGTTATATTACTGACATTTATAGGCACATGAGCATTTGTCTATATTTGCTTTATGCCTACGACATATACATTCGACATTCTGAAATATTCAGGTCAAAATATTTTAATATTCGTAGGAGCTTCATTGAGAAAAGCATTTTATAATCAAATATCAATTCATATTGCTGCCACAAAAGGGATGAATGATGTGTGTTTGCTATGTAGTATGAATAAAAGGTGAATCGTATGAAAATTTTAAGAATAATAGATTGTCCTTTAGGCGCACGATTTGTAAACCTATTCCTATTTTTGAAAATTTGTAGAGTCATTAAGTGTTGTTGAATATTATGTCTTGCAAGGAAGCAACTGAATGTTTGTGTCAATAGCATTGGATTATATTTGCCTAGTAGTAATTTGTAAAATATTAAAATTAAAACACAAGGCAACCGTGTTGGTTGAAATATATTTAAAAAAAAATTAAGCTATTAGTTCATGTTGGTGAAATGTAATTAATTTAGAAAATAATTTCTTTGCGAAATATAAATGGTTTAAATATTATTTAATTTAGAAGACATTAATTTACATTTTTCAGAATCTTAACTTCTAGAGATGGCAAAAAAAAATTTTTTAATGTGGGAGAGCTGTGTAGGCCATATAGCTTTGTTTGTTTTCAGACTAATTGCTATTGAAGCGAAAAATGTCTAAACCACAAGAATTTTCATAAAAAATCAATGAAATAAAATGCTCTTCCAGTAAATAATCTGTAAAGGGCTTTACTCAGAACTTCCCTCGCGATTGGCAGTTGTGACACATTTTGAAAAATCAAAGGCTGCCAGGAGTAAAAATATCTTAACTTTCCTAATAATACTGAAACAATAAAAGAAAACACTTCGTAATGCAAATTGCATCAATTTGCAAATAAAAAACAAGGCTGCTTTACTTAAGTCAGATAAGTTTTTATAAGTAATAGCATACTGATAGCAAGCTTTATCAACCACGTAGCACTTAATAAAATAAATTATCTGTCACACTTTCGAATAATTTTTAAAATTCTAGAATTTTCAGCAATAGAATTATTTTGTTTCAAGTTCGTTGTAATTTGATCATTTTTCTTATTGAAATTCCTTTAAAAATAAGCAGTGAAATATAACACAGGTTGTCGGTACTTAATAGATTGTCACCTTTTTCCCTGTCGATTTAATCACTACATATTATTAACTAATTGAAACACAGAAATTAGTAACATAATTAATACTTACGGCTGTGGACCTGCAGTTGCGGCAGGAGCAGACAACACTACCACAAGAGAAAGGGCAAACACAATTAATAAAAATAACAAACGCATATTGTTACGCATCTTAATAATTGCAAAAAAAATGGGTAAAATTGCTTCAACTGTAACTTCAGTTCTAAAACAACACTTGAATTGGGTACTCCACCGTCTTTTAAGGTCTCGTCCCCACCTTTATTAGGTATTAATTTATGTGTCAAATTTAATTCGCTGAAGAACGGTGGGAACAACGTCATAGAATTGACGTCATTGACTTGTACGATACCGGTTTGTCTAATATTTTGATGAGGCGCATGCACGATTTTTAATATTTAAATCGCAATAACCAAAAATTAATATACAACTTAGTTTGTATATAGTTATAGTCCTATAAGCAAAATACGTTCTAATACAATTGTATATGCATACAGTGTAGAAATTAATCAGAGTATCGGTATTTGATCAAAATAAAACGCTTTATTTTTTAAAGAATTTAAAGACCCTATTTATTTTATAAATTTTTAACATGTATAGTCAATAATTTTAAAATTTTACTCTGTGTTTCCCCAATTTTTGCGAATACAGCTGTGTTACTCTTACCAACCAAGACCAAGAATACCGCATAAATGATAATAAAAGTTTTAGAGAATTCACAATGAACTTTTATTTCGTATTTTATTCTTTACGAAACAAAAGTTTCACATTTAAATCTGGATAATACGTACATATACTATCAGCTGTTTGCAAATTGACTCGAAATTTTTCATAATTTTAGGTTTATTACACAAATCAGTAATGATGAAACTAGTTTAATTTACTGATTTTTTTTTGTTTCACGTTTTTATAAAGATTATTTTATTGCAAGCGTAAAATGTTGCTGGAAATCGTACGACACTACCAGCAACTAATGGAAAGTTTTAGTTAGTTAATTAAGTATAAAATTGCAATTCTTGCATGCAATTGCTATTGCTTGTAAAGAATTACACTAAAAAGTTTCCTTAAAAAAATCCATGCAATTGGGTGTCATACGTGAAAACATTATTTTTCTCATAAAATCATAAAACCGACCACAAAAACCCTCCAGCTCATATCTTAGCTCGAATTAAAAATAAAAATCGACTGAGACGTATTTGGGCAAGAACTAGAGATCCGTTAATAAAAACGCAATTAAATCGCACCAACCGTGAAATCAAACAACTTCTTGATAATTACAGGATTGATTGCTATAAAAAATACATTTCTGAACTCCAACGCAAACACCCCTCAATGTGGAGGGCTACAAAACGGATACTCAAACAGTCACCTGAGGTACCTACGATTAAAATTAACAACAGCATTTATGCTTCCGATGAAGAAAAGTGTGGTATTTTTGCGGATCATTTAAAAAAATCTTCACTACATCAATCTCAGAAGATAACATAGATTTGGCAGAAAATATTACTGCTGTAATTCACAACGACTTCCCTACAGTACCTGAAACAATAAACCCAACTTCCCCAGCAAAAATACAAGCACTTGCCAATGCACTCACTATTAAAAAATCACCGGGTCATGATCTAATTCCTAATGTAATAATACGAAATTTTCCTCTCAACATTTTCACCCTTCTGTCGATATTAGTATGAGACTAGGATATTTCCCAAAGACATGGAAATACTCTCACGTGCTTCTTTTCTCGAAGCCCGGGAAAAACAAAAACGACACAAATAGTTATTGCCCTATACTTAAGTCTTCTTCCAACAATGGCCCAATTGTTCGAAAAAATTATTCAATCGCGTCTGACTACTTTCCTCTATGAAAACCATACATTACCAGACTTCCAATATGGTTTGCGTAAGAAATACGCAACCACACATCAACTGTCTGGAGTTTCTAAAATAATAGAAATTGCATTTGAAAACAAGATGCAAGTCGTAGCAGTTTTCTTGGACATTGCCAATGCGTTTGACCGTGTTTGGATCGATGGCCTTCTATATAAACTACACAGTGCCAACATACCTAGCTACTTACTCTGTACTATAAAATCATTTTTAACTGATATAGCATTCGCAGTAAGAATAAACTCCTCGATTTCCTCTATCAAACAGTCTCGTGCCGGAGTTCCCCAAGGCTCGATCTTAGGCCCCAGTCTATTTAACATCTTCGTAAATGACTTACCAGAACCTCCTAACTCCGCCATCGCTATGTACGCCGACGATACGGTATTACTTTGCCAACATTCAGACATCTTCAAAATAGTATTGAGATCCACATGGTTTAATAAATAAAACATTAAACTAAACGCAAGCAAGTGTGAAGCAAACATTTTTACTTTACGCCGTCCAGCTACCCCTCTTAACATCATAATTGAAAACCAACAAATTGAATGGAATGCAGCTGATAACGCCGTAAGATATCTAGGGGCTTATCTTGATAAAAGGTTAACTTGGCCTTTCCACATTAATAAAAATCTGGTGTGATACACGCACACAACTTCCTTTTACAGTGATCTTATAATTAGCCAAAAATTTTATTTAAAATGTTTTAAGCATTTGTCAAAAATTTTCAAAAATTACAAATTCTGCAAAAACCGTACAAAATAGAGCGTTAGTTGAAGAGACAAATTTTCTCTAGAATTTTAAGCTGAATTCAAAAATGTAATAATATACCGGGTGTTCTATTTAAAATAAGAGTTAATAAAAAAATAGACAAAAAAACAAAAGAAACCCATTTTAGAAGTATTTAACTGGAAAATCACCTATCTCACATCAATACACATTTAAAATGTAATAAAAATGTAAAGTTTAAAAAAAATCGTTAGAGCCGTTTTTGAAAAAATCGAAAAAAACTGAAAAATCACAAGAGTAAACACCTACTTCCGGTTATGCGATTTTTTTCAAAAGCTTGCTGTCTGATATACATAGTACACAAAACTTATATATGAAGTTTCAACGCCATACCGCTTTTCGTTTTTAAGATATTCTGTTCACAGACAGACAGACAGACAGACAGACAGACAGACACACAGACCAATGAAAAAAAATCTGGTGTGATACACTCACACAACTTCCTTTTACAGTGATCTTATAATTAGTCAAAAATTTAATTTTTAATTTTTAAGCATTTGTCAAAAATTTTCAAAAATTACGAATTCTACAAAAACGGTACAAAATAGAGCGTTAGTTGAAGAGACAAATTTTCTCTAAAATCTTAAGCAGAATTCAAATTTTGTAATAATATACCGGGTGTTCCATTTAAAATAGGAGTTAATAAAAAAAAATAAAAAAAACAAAAGAAACCCACTTTAGAAGTTTTCAACTGGAAAATCACCTATCTCACGTCAATGCACATTAAAAATGTAATAAAAATGTAAAGTTTGAAAAAAATCGTTAGAGCCGTTTTTGAAAAAATCGAAAAAAACTGAAAAATCACAAGAGTAAACACCTACTTCCGGTTATGCGATTTTCTTCAAAAGCTTGCTGTCTCATCTACATAGTACACAAAACTTATATATGAAGTTTCAACGCCATACCTCTTTTCGTTTTTGAGATATTCTGTTCACAGACAGACAGACAGACAGACAGACACACAGACACACAGACACACAGACCAATGAAAAAAAATATGTTTTTTGGGATCAGGGGACCCTAAAACGTGAAGATCTGTTGAAAACTCAATTTCGAATTTTTGGGGTGAATCCAATACTTCCTTTATCGTAAAAGGAAGTAAAAATATGTTTTTTGGGATCAGGGGACTCTAAAACGTGAAGATCTGTTGAAAACTCAATTTCGAATTTTTGGGGTGAATCCAATACTTCCTTTATCGTAAAAGGAAGTAAAAAACTGAACCAAGCCTATGCGGGACTATCGATGTTGCATCACATAATTAATAAAAGATTACCATTAAAACACGAATGCGGTTTATTAATATACAAATCAATCTTAAGGCCAATAATTACATATGCTTGCCAAATCTGGGGTGCAACTTCAAATACACACCTACACAAACTACAAACCTTCCAAAATAAAATTACTAGGATAGTCTTCAATGCTCCTTGGTTTGTACGCAATATACAACTTCACCGTGAAGCCAATCTCCCAACAATCTCTGATCACATAAAAACTACAACTAAAAAATATTTCAAAAACATCTACGAGTGCCCCAGTGCAAGAAACTACGGAACCGGATCACGCAATATTCACACTCGACTTGAAAGAAAGCTCCCTCAGGACATATACTTATCATCAGGACGTGACAGTGAGAGTGATTAAAAACCAAAGAAAGTGTAATGGTGTCATAAAACACTTATGTGCAGTGAAGGTTATTAATTACTAATTGTTATTTGCAAAAACACAGAGATATTTAGTTAGGCGTAAGCTAATAATCAGTTTTATTATAAGACATTAGATATAACAAAACCATGTATAGCGAAATAAACGCCGATCTGGTCAAATAAATTTTTTAGAAAAACCTAAATTTTTCATAGCTATTTGCTAACAATAATAATTGGGAACTGTTGGTTTATTTTAAAGTAATCGCAGGATTTTAGTGCAATGTTAACCTAAAATGATTTATTTAAAAAAATCATTCAATAATACAAGCCGTAGTTGGCTTTGATACTACAAATAGCACATAGTTTTACCTTTTCTAATATATACACTATATCAGCTCAGCGGATGGCCCAGCGAGCACATGCTCTCCTCTCAAACGTCTCAAATTCCGGCCACTCTAAAGTTTAAAAATCGTATGCTCCGCGGCTACCACGCTAACACCTGTGGTAGTCGTTAACCCCTAACAAGGAAACTTTTCCTCACTGTTGACGTGCAAAGCTAGCCACCTTGTTACGGTATTAAAAGAACTTTACGACACCCACCCAATGTGAGCATCGCACCACGGAATCAGTCCTGAAAAACTGGCACAATTGCCCTGAAATCGGTTCGAAATAGGCTAAAAGGGCCACAGCTGGGACGCTCAGGGAGTCGGGCGTGAGTCACACGATACGTTCTGGGCAAGCGTGTGGTGGCATAATATATACAGGGTATGTCGAAATCATGAGGGCGCCACCAAGCCTGTCTTAACCCGGCTAACCGGGCCTGGACGGTTAGACGGGAGCGAAGCATGCAAAATACTCCGCCAATAGGGTTACTCAAGAGTTGCAAGGTCAAATAACAATTTCGGGATTGCCTTATGCAAGGATTGTAATTAGGTGTCAATCCGACCGCGACTACGCAGCTGTCTCACCCACCTGCACGCTCAAAGCTCCCTCGTTCCGTCGTACAAGAATCAGTACAATGAAGGGGGCGTCTATCTGTAACAGAACATGCACAAGTCGAAACAAAACAATAAATCCCTTAACTAACCAATCATGTATTGAACTTCGGGTTACAATGGGGCGACAGAGTGCGTCGCCCTATATCTATACTTAGACTATAATTAAGGGCACCAGCTGGCACGCGCGCTCTAAACTTAGCGACAGATGTTGAACAGTAATGAACAGTAATGAACAGTAATGAGTAGTAACGAGTACAAATATGCTGGCGCGTCGCCTTATGCAGCGGACAGCGAAGATTGAATTAGCACTCGCGATATGGACAGTCTGCAATTCTGAAGGAATGCACCAATATGCTGGCGCGACGTCTTATGCAGCGGACAGCGAAGATTAAATTAGCACTCGCGATATGGACAGTCTGCAATTCTGAAGGCATGCACCAATATGCTGGCGCGACGCCTTATGCAGCGGACAGCGAAGATTAAATTAGCACTCGCGATCACAGCGGTAATAAGGTTAAAGACACATACCTTAATGCGTAGGCGGCGAGGGAGCCTGGTACAGTTGAGTTGCGACAGGCTGCAGTCGTAGGTGGCAGATACCTTCGATGTTACAACGGCTGTAGGGATGAGTGCACAACCGCCTTAATGGCGACGTGAGACGCGTCCAGGACTCGTACAACGTGACAACGAAAAATGAGCCACTTTCGTTCTGCGGAACAGATCCTCGTAGGTCGAGATGAAGGGGGCACGACCCCTTACTTACGGAAGCAGGAACTGGGCTCCAAACACCCACGCTACGCCGAAGACAATTCGAAAAACTGCGACTCACAACCACCACACGAGCGTTCTTTGCAACGGGCTGCGGACAACTGCCCAGAGGGAAGCGTTGGCAAAGGTCACCTTGGTCGTGTCCCCACGTGACTAAACCTTGGCAGCCAATCGGGGGGCGATAAAACGAAACAAGTTAATGCCGGCACCAATGGCATCACGCCTCGACGGCGTGCTTTCTAGGAGATTCGGAATTCGGAAAAACGCCGTCAGAGGGGAGCTCCAACCGACGAAAAATACTGCTTTTGGAGCTAAATATGTGCGACATCGTGATTCTAGAATTAGGCGATGGAGCCAAATAAAGAACTAAAAGGGCTTAGCATACGGGCACGCTGCCCCAAAGCCCAGGCGGCTATTTAAAATACCAAAATGACCTAACACTCCCCTTACTTGAAAGAGAGTTCCCCGAAGTCTCTTAAAATCAACGGGGCATTTTGGCTGCGGCGCCACGAGCACTCAAACGACCGGAAACGCTGATACGATAGCTGTACCCCCAAAGGAATTACGCACACCGGCCACCAGATAGGGTACGACAGGAGGGAAGAGAGAAGAGGAAGAAGAAAGACTGGATACGCCAGTGGAAATACGAAAAATTGGGTAGGACCTGGCGGTTCGCTAATGGCTAGCACTCACTCCCCGGACCACGGAAGACGGGCGACAAAAAAACTAGCTGTCCCAAAGGAGTGGCGCTCCGCCAGGGGTCCACAAAACGATTCGTGGCTGGCTCCCTCGGGGAACCAAACGGGCAAAGACTAGGCAGACTGAGGACAGTCTCGCCGATCCGGCTCGACTGCCCCTCCCAAAATAGGAGTGCCACCACAACGGTTCGCAAAACCACGTCGATAATCGACCACCAAAACGGTCAAAAAAAAAGGTAACCGACCAGACCCGAAACGGGTGTGGCACGTACTGCGGCGACGGCCACGAAACACCGACTGGACCTTAACACCGGGTCCATGACGGTCGCCTAACAGTGCGGTTTTGGAAGGTGGAAAGAGAAAGAGAACAACGGGGTTGGGTAGTTGTCGCCGGGACGCGGTAGATAGTAATGACAAGGGGAAAAGAAAGGTAAAGATAGAGCATAGAGAAGAAGGGTTTGGGGTTCCAAATTGAAACCGTAAAAATATCTAAAAAAAACGCGCGGTTAGCGCTCGTCAAGATCGGGTCAATAGAACGTCTTACTCCCATGCACACTTCCGACCAACCGTTCCAAAAGAACATGGGGAGGGGGGGGGGAAAGGGGGATAAGTCCCTCGCAACCTGTCCCACAAGCCACCTGAAGAGGGCACGTTGCGCGTCACGGGATCGGCGCATTGTGGGGTTCCCACAACAAGGAAGCTCGGGGAAAGGCAGGTACTACAGAAGATACGGCTCTAAGCCGGCGGTATGGCCGTCAAGGCCTACAAAAAAAAAGGAGGGGGGTATTAGGAAAAACGGGCGCTAGTAGACTAAACGTCCGTGGGATTGGGTTTTAGGTCTTTCGCGTGCCAAGTGCCTTTCGGGGCACCGGTCTCGCCGGACAGCTCGTAAGTGGCAAGCGAAACTTGCCGACTGATATAAAACGGCCCTATAAATTTCGGGGCCAACTTGGCGTTAAAATATTTCGCCGCATCGGAAAGTACGTAATTTCGTCGCCAGACGGTATCGCCTACGGCAAACTGAGCCGGGCGCCTTCGCAAATCGTATGTCGCCTTGGAGGCTTTGTACGCCACGTCTAGTCGCTTGACTATGTCTTCATATACCGACCTTAACGCGGGAGTCCGTCGTAACAAGTCTTCGCGACTCTCTACTCGTATTTGTTCCGAAACATCTACCTCCTCGGGGTTATTGGCGCGCGTCCCCTCTAACTGTATCTCTCTGCCGAAATTGGCGAAATATGGGGTCATGCCGGTGACTTCGTGTACTGCGGTACGCACTGCGCAAGCGACTTTCGACAAATATTTATCCCACTCCCGGTGGTTGTCTTTCACGTACGACGCTAGCATAGTTTTTAATACTCGATTACCGCATTCTACGGGGTTGGCCTGCGCATGTAATGCGCGTTAAAGATAATTCGTGATTTATACGTATCGGTAAGCTGTCGGAATTCTCTACTGCGAAACTGTACGCCGTTGTCAACCAAGACGTACTGAGGTGCTCCAAAGAGCAAGAAAACATCGTTCTCAATTTTCTGAGTCACCGCGGTCGCGGTGGCGGTACGCAACGGGAAGAAAAGGGTAAATTTGGTAAAGTAGTCAGCCACGGACAGAATATATACGTAGCCTTTCTTTGAGCGGGGCAACGGCCCTACAATGTCGATAGATATCATTTGCCACGGCTTATCCACCACGGGGTGACGACACATCAAGCCGGCCGGGCGTTTTTGTTCGGGTTTCTGCGCTAGGCACGTCGCGCAACGGTTAACGTAACGGGTCACATCCGCCTTAAGTTTAGGCCAGTAATACTGTTGAGCGATACGGCCGTAGGTCTTATAAATGCCTAAATGGCCTGCGGTAGGTTCGTCATGGTTTTTGCGAAGAATCTCGGCACGTTGAGGCTTCGGAACCACCTCTTTCCAACTCGTGCCTTCGTCCAATTCGGGGTATTTTACGTTGACATGTTTAAACAATTTCCCTCGCGATAGTTTCCACGCCGAATACTTGAATGGTCTTTCTACGACGCGCGTACACATGCGCCTATACCAACGGTCAGTTCGACTGTCGTTCGGCGCCTGAACGCCGGCTTCGGGTTCTCCAGAATCGACAACTGAGACTACATCTATTTCGGGTATAGCACGGGATAGCGCATCCGGAACGACGTGGTCTTTTCCCTTCCGGTGTTTGATCGTGAAGTCGTATTGTTGGATTCGAACAGCCCAACGGGCGAGTCTCCCGGTGGGTTCCTTAAGATTATTTAGCCAGATAAGTGAATGATGGTCAGTAACGACTGTGAAGTGAGTGCCTTCTAAATACGGACGTAACTTCTCTATGGCCCACAGGACGGCCAAACATTCGCGTTCCGTAACCGAGAAATTACGCTCAGGCTTCGTAAGAGTCCGACTAATGTAACAGATGACCTGTTCTTGGCCATCAACGGTCTGAGTCAGCACGGCGCCGATACCAACATTGGAAGCGTCCGTCTGTACGATAAACGGGAGAGAAAAATCGGGACACGACAAAATGGGTGCCGAAACTAGGCAATTTTTGATGGTTGTAAATGCGACTTCGCATGACTCGGTCCACTCAAACTTCTGAAACTTTTTCAGTAACGACGTCAGCGGAGCAATAATGGCTGAGAAATTTTGTATGGAACGCCGATACCACGATGCCATGCCGACTACTCGCCGTATCTCCGAAACGTTTCTAGGTCGCGGCAAGTTAAGAATCGCCGAAACTTTATCGGGGTCGACTAAGAGTCCTTGGGCGTTAACGACATAGCCCAGGTATCGTAATTCCGGTTGGCAAAAATGACATTTATCACGACCCAGTGTTAAACCAGCGTCGTTTAGTCGCTGCAATACTTCGTCTAGAATCTCGACGTGCTTTTCGAAAGTCGGGGTACAAATAATCACGTCATCTAAATAGACAAAGACGTAAGGTTCCAATTCGGGACCCAACACATGGTCGACGAAACGTTGCCAAGTCGCTGCGCGTTATGAAGCCCAAAGGGCATGCGAGTAAATTGAAACAAACCGCGCCCGGGTACTGTGAAGGCCGTTAGTTCCTTAGATTTCTCTTCCATTTCAATTTGCCAGTACGCGGATTTGATATCAAGCGACGTCATAAACCGGGCATCGCGTAAGCGATCCAAAATCGAAGACACGTAAGGTATCGGGTAGGCGTCCTTCTCGGTGACGCTATTTAATTTACGAAAGTCAACGCAGAAACGATAGGTTCCATCTTTCTTTTTAACTAGTAAAATCGGGCTCGACCAGGCTGAACGAGAACGTTCCTCAACGCCTGATTTAAGCATACTGTCCAACTCAGCATCGATATGCGCCTGCATTGCGGGAGAGACCGGATAGTACCTTTGTTTAACCGGTGCCGCCTTAGTAGTGATTTTATGTTGAACGTACTTGGCGCAGCCGAGTTCGGGTTTAGCGATAGTAAAATGTCGGTTTACGAGAGTGTCTAACTTGGGCTCGTTGATCCGAGTTCAGGTCGAACATAGACTGCAAATTGCCGGTAGGAGTATCCAATGGCCGCTACGCCGGGTTTTGAGAATTCCCACTCCCCTCGAAACACGTCTGGGACTATTCCCACTGACTTCCAAAAGTCTATCCCTAGGATTAGGGTGTGCGGAACCTCCGGAACTATTAAAACATCGACAGCTACCACCCTGTTATTTAAACGAATAGGTAAGTGCAGGGTACCTAGACTGGTTACGGTCTGTCCATTTGCCACTGAGCAAACGGGTCTCAGCTTCTTATTTATGTGCAGGCCTACAGTACGCAACATGTCCCAACCCTTAGCTCCTAAGATCGTTCGATTCGCTCCTGAGTCCAACAAAGCTAACAACTCGAAACCCATGATTTCAACAGTCACATGCGGTCGACGGTCATCAGATGACCTTTCTAATACGTAATCGAGAATGACTTTATTTTTCTTAAATTTGGTCTCGCGCTCCTCGATAAGTCCCTTCATAAATTTAGTCGAATTGCTAAACACGCGCGAGGACACTGCTCGACCGTTCAGCGTCTCGCGGGGTCGTTTCCCTGTCCCCTATCTCTTGCTCGACAACGAGGACAAGTGTTTACGGTCACTTCAGGTTTGCCGCAACGGTAACAGAATTTCTTGCCGCGGGGTCGCGGACACCTACTGGCTCTATGGCCTGGTTCGTTACAGTTCCAACACCGCATGCTTGACTTGGGTGCCGGTTCTCGGTTCCTCCTCTCGGGAGTATTAACGTCACGCGTTTCGACAACATCAACTGGGCACGTTTCCGCGATAGGCGCGACCTCGACGTATGCCAAGTCTGTTTCTAAGTCAGACTTCTTTCTAGAAGGTGGCACGTAAGTTTCAATGGCATAGCGCCGTTCTTCAATCTTCCGTCCGTATAGCGCTAGCTCGTCGATCGACCGGACTTCCGTCAATCCCAACTGGGTTTGGTATAATGGTGAAATATTATGCAACAAAATACGCAACTGTTTCTCCTCGGGAACCGCTTCGGTCAGGCGCGAAAACATTGTGCGCATGATAGCGATATAAATGCCCATACTTTCCGTAGGGCCTTGCGTGCGACGTCTAATTTCGTCCAACAACCGTTCATCATAATTAGCAGGCTGAAACTCTAGACGCAATAAATCGACTAACTGTTGCCACGTGTTAGGGTTCGCTCTATTCGCGCGATACCATAGCAATGCGTTGCCCGAAAACAAATCGATGGCCTGCATAAACAACTCTTCTTCGGTAAGGTTTCTGGCCACTCTGAGTTCGTTAACACGCTCGATGAAAGCGTTGACCGACAGACCTTTCGGGTCACCTGAGAATTGTATGTTCCATTTCGAAACAGGGGTTGCCTTAAATGAGATCGTACGCGACATCGGCGAAACAAAACTCGGAGTCGACATAGTTGCCGCCGTCGTAGTCGTAGTCGTCGTCGCGACGGTAATGGTAGGTGCGACACCGGACGTCGATGGCAGCGTTACGGCGCTTTCTTCCTCAGCCGTAGTCGTAGACGACCCTAGCTTTACTTGGTTAAGTTCGTAGGTTGAACGTACGAGTGATAATTCCGCGAACGCTTTTTGTTTGAGCGCTCGCTCTTCCTCCGTTGTAGCTGAACTATTCGTCAGACGGTTCATTCCGTGATAAAATTTCGTTTCGATCGTAGCCGCTACTTCTTTAGTCGGGTTAGCTAAATATACCTGAATCTTTTCCTCTAATTCGCCAATCAATGTTGTCACGGCCGTGAGATCCTCCTCGAACGTATACGGGTACGTCGGTCGCGTATCCATCTCTGCGCGTCCCTCCTCTCTCAATACGTCGCGTAACCGGGAGCGCAACAAGGTAACCGCGCCGGAAGCATCACGGCCTCTGATTCTCAACTCGTATTCAGCCTCCGCGCGAAGCAGGCGTTCAATATGTAGCTTTAGCACCATGTTTACAAACGGGAAAGGAACGACTTATATTATACGTCGTATAAAAAGGAAAACGTTAGCGCGTGTTTGGTAAGTCAATTACGTCAGATATCCGAACCAAATCGTGGACGGTCAAGACGGGAGAAACCGGGAAAAAGTGGTTTGTTACCTCTCACACGACCGATGGCTTAACGGGACTATCTGTCCATATTCTTTGCGAAAAGACCGAACATAAGCGAAAAAGAGCAAATTCCAAAACTAGGCGGTCAACGAATGGCTTAACGAGCCTACTACCGACCAACAATGGTTACAGACGGTACTGCGCCCGAAATCGAACGAAAGAAAAAGAAAAAAAAAATCCGAAATGGGGTCGCGCGTTGTCACGCAACAAGGTCTCAGACGTTAAAGCGTCAGAATTAAGACGCACAACGGATGGGCTTAACGAGACTACTCCAGTCCAATAACAGCAACAAGCAACAATCGGGCCGCCAAAATTAAGACACACAACGCAAAAAAAAGAAAACCCCAAAATGAGGTCGGGCGTTGTCGTGCACCAATAGGCTCCAGACGTTGGAGCACCGAAATTAGGCGCGTTGACGAAAACAAAGGAGCCACAAGGCCCCACAAGGCCTCACACGATGGGCTGCCAAAATTAGGCAGACAACGGGTGGCTTAATAAGAAAAACGAACATACAAGGCCCCCGATGTTGGACGCCAAAATTAAGACGCACAACGAAGGGGCTTGACGAGAAGACGAATATCAGAAAAAAAACAGGCCCACACGTTGGGATAGCCAAAATTAGCCTGTTACGGTATTAAAAGAACTTTACGACACCCACCCAAGGTGAGCATCGCACCACGGAATCAGTCCTGAAAAACTGGCACACTTGCCCTAAAATCGGTTCGAAATAGGCTAAAAGGCCACGGCTGGGACGCTCAGGGAGTCGGGCGTGAGTCACACGATACGTTCTGGGCAAGCGTGTGGTGACATAATATATACAGGGTATGTCGAAATCATGAGGGCGCCACCAAGCCTGTCTTAACCCGGCTAACCGGGCCTGGACGGTTAGACGGGAGCGAAGCATGCAAAATACTCCGCCAATAGGATTACTCAAGAGTTGCAAGGTCAAATAACAATTTCGGGATTGCCTTACGCAAGGATTGTAATTAGGTGTCAATCCGACCGCGACTACGCAGCTGTCTCACCCACCTGCACGCTCAAAGCTCCCTCGTTCCGTCGTACAATAATCAGTACAATGAAGGGGGCGTCTATCTGTAACAGAACATGCACAAGTCGAAACAAAACAATAATTCCCTTAACTAACCAATCATGTATTGAACTTCGGGTTACAATGGGGCGGCAGAGTGCGTCGCCCTATATCTATACTTAGACTATAATTAAGGGCACCAGCTGGCACGCGCGCTCTAAACTTAGCGACAGATGTTGAACAGTAGTGAACAGTAATGAACAGTAATGAGTAGTAATGAGTACAAATATGCTGGCGCGACGCCTTATGCAGCGGACAGCGAAGATTAAATTAGCACTCGCGATATGGACAGTCTGCAATTCTGAAGGAATGCACCAATATGCTGGCGCGACGCCTTATGCAGCGGACAGAGAAGATTAAATTAGCACTCGCGTTCACAGCGGTAATCAGGTTAAAGACACATACCTTTATGCGTAGGCGGCGAGGGACTCACAACCACCACACGAGCGTTCTTTGCAACGGGCTGCGGACAACTGCCCAGAGGGAAGCGTTGGCAAAGGTCACCTTGGTCGCGTCCCCACGTGACTAAACCTTGGCAGCCAATCGCGGGGCGATAAAACGAAACAAGTTAATGCCGGCACCAATGGCATCACGCCTCAACGGCATGCTTTCTAGGAGATTCGGAATTCGGAAAAACGCCATCAGAGGGGAGCTCCAACCGACGAAAAATACTGCTTTTGGAGCTAAATATGTGCGACATCGTGATTCTGGAATTAGGCGATGGAGCCAAATAAAGAACTAAAAGGGCTTAGCATACGGGCACGCTGCCCTAAAGCCTAGGTGGCTATTTAAAATACCAAAATGACCTAACAAACCTCAGGCAGGTATTTAAATCAGATTTTCCACATCTGAAGACACAAGTGTTTAACCAATGCATTTTACCAACCTTGACATATGCAGCCGAAACGTGGACGTTCACAAGTTATATGGAAAAATTAAGGGTGGCCCAGAGGAAAATGGAAAGATCCATGTTGGGGATACGGCTACAAGACAGAGTCAAAAATGAAACAAATAGAAAAAGACTAAAGTAACAGACATTGCTAAGACACATTGGATGAGCAAAACACTAGACAGAAAAGGATGGAAGATTCTTGGAAAGGCATATATCCAAAGATAGAGTTTATAAGTGCTGACAATGATGATGATACAAAACGAACTGTATATTCAACCACTTACCATCTAAAATCTCCTGCTCTTCTACTCATTGCAATACTTAAATAAAACTATACGTCCACCAGCTGTCGATGACAAGCAGAAAGTAGTGCTGCATCTAACTACGTGCGCAGCATATCACATTCATCTAAAATGGCCATAGGTATCCGAGTATAGACTAGCGCATGAAAAATTTCCCTTGGATACACAGGTTATAGAAGCTTTTGGTAGAAAACAAGTGTACCAGTGATACTTGCGTAACCTCGCTTCTAAGTTAGCAACCCAAACAACATCAGCACCCTCACTTGTCTGCAGCCAGCGGCAGTGGGAGCATGTGTTCACCTGACGACATTCAAAGCATGCACACATGTAAATTCGTTGAAATACATTGTTAGCATGTTTAATAAATACGTCAATAAATTAGTAGTAGTTGGGTGTTTTTGTTTCGTGTTTCGTTAACACACTTCTGCACACTTCTGACATTACATTGTAACGTATCGCTCGTATTGTAAATGCAAATTAATCATAATGCAATAACATGTGCATTTAAAACTTCGCATTTCAACTTTACAAAAGTGTTAGCTCGCCCGGAACTGTATATTCGCCGTTATGCGCGAATGCAACAAGGAAGTATCCGTCGCGCACTTCCACTCCTGCCTTGATGCCAGCGAGAGAACTCGAGAGCAAGCTATAAAATTAAATTAGTCCGCCGAACTAGAGAAGAATTATTCCGAGAAATTATCTTGGTCCCCCGACCTGACCTGCTGCTCTCACCTGGCGAGAGCTCCGCTCTCAGCGGGCGAAAGCTCCGCTCTAGGCCCAGTTGGACCCCCAAAATTATTCGAGATCTCGATTCAGATTCCCTAAGAATAACCATTAGTTAACCCGTCCCGCTGTCTAAAAATAATTATCCGTCCTTGAGGTAAATTATCACCAAGTTCCCAATAATTTCATAATTGAAAGCGACGTATACCTGGAGTACGGGGCACGTCGTTCTAGCTAATTCAGAGTCACGAACACCCCCCCCCCCCCCCATAAATTATTAACTATCACTAGCGGGTGCCTGAAAGTCGGCGCCGTAAGTGACCAACGCTAAAAATTCCCAAAAACCCAACTACGTTGTGTAGTAAAGAATTTTCCCGAACGTGCCGACCTCGCTGTAATTCCAAAGCCCGGCCGCGCCAAATTCTTTTGGCCGAAACGCAGTCTGAATTTCCCGGCATAATAGGCGATCCCCCAGGTCCAACATTACCTTAAGCATTATTATCCGCTGCTATCAGTAACTCAGTATACAGTCCGGTAAATTGCGCATGATCAAAAATCTAACTGTCATGCATGAATGTGATCAGCGGTTCCAAAACAATCTTGGAGGCATTCAATTTAAAAAAAAAACAATCAAAGACTGCAACTAACCTAAACAGCCTAGAACGATACACGGCATTTTATGGGAATTCAAATTAAAAACGATCAAAGATTGTAACTAACCAAACCAAGCTAGAATGATACTTAGCATCTTATGGAGCAACAAAAAACCATGTAATGTTGGTGGCTTGTTTGGAACCCCTGCTTCATCATGTTGGCGCAAATTTAACTAAGTCTGAGACCAATAAGATGGCTGACTAGCAAACATGCGCAATAGACCGGACCGTGTACTGAACTTGAGCCAGGAAAGGTAACCCAAGGTGGTATATGAGCATTTATTTGGTTTCATTAATTTAAATAAATAAATAAAGTAACTGATAACACCAAATAATCTATCACTTAGGTTGACGTTGAAACTAACCCTAATTTATTCTCACAGTACTACCAACACCAGCCAATTATCCTGGACATTTCAGTGACTGTCAACCAGCAGGGAATCGAACACGCTCCTGCCATTTGGGTGGCCTGGCCGCAAGTAGAATACAATTAGATTTTATTTTATACATATGATAAGAAATAATTTACAAGCCGATTTAATTCTATCCTTAATACTTGAACTCTACATAGTAGTGAATAAATGTAATTTCTGTTACAGGTTACAGAAACTAGAGTGACTCTCAAGGTAGGTCATGAAAGGCGCTGTGATCATATTTGAGGAATTGGCAATATCTGGAAAGTTGTCAAAGATACAAAGTTTAGTTACATTTTAAATGACAAGTAATCAGTAGCGGTGGGTAGAGGGATTTCGTTTGCGCAGTGACTAACGTTGTGTGACAGATTCTTTGTTTTAAAGTGTGAAAATTGCTGTTGCTGTTGATTTTGTTAATTCTGTTATTTTGTTATTGCTATTGCTATTGTTGCTATTTTTGTGTGTTGTTAATTCTGTTATGAAATGCGCCACACCACAATGTTGAGTACGCCTCTGATTTATTATGTCATTTAGCTTAAATAAGGTTAACAAGTTAATGTTAATATGATAATGTCAAAAGTGTTACCAATACAAAACTTGGTGTGGGTGAGCCTCCCAGTTTTCCGTTATGTTTGGAAAATTCCTGGTTGCAAGCTCGATTGCACTGTAGTGGACTGTATGGATTTATTCTTCACTAAATTATACACTCGTTGAAAGCAAAGTAGGTAATTTATTCGCAATAAATTAGCACACAAACATTTGAAAGTTTAAACAAAGAATTAGCGTTTCTCGGAGTGGACTGCTCGCGTCCAGTCTGGTCGACTGTCGTAGAGTAAGTGGCGCGGGGAAGGTAAGCTCCAAGAGTTCTGAAATGCGCATAGTACAACGCACAACTACAAGCGAAGCGGAAAAATTTATGAAACACTTAACATACCGCCCGCCTTGGAAAGGGTAACCTTTCAAATAGCAAAAGTACAAATTTGACATGTAACAGCTAGAGTAAGACATGTAACTAAAATCGACATATACAAAGCATAATAATACATAGATCTTAAGGTAATACAAGAAAACCCGAACAATGGATAGCCAAAAGGCTTTACGAAACACTGCGCAAGACGCTAACGTACTAGTTCACAACACCAGGTAGCGGGCACAGCTTGGCGAAGGATCGCTTTACGATTCCTGACACAGTTTTCACCGACGCAACACGCGCAACGCCGTCAAGGCCCGGGTGCAGCTCGGTGAGCCGGCCTAACCTCCACTTCAGAGGGGGAAGGTTGTCATCCTTGATGAGGACCATGGAACCAGGCTAGAGGTCCGAAAGGTGTGTGCGCCATTTGGTGCGCTGTTGGAGCTCTGAGATGTACTCCTTACTCCATCTTTTTCATACATTCTGGTGGAGCTGTTGTATTCTTTGGTATCTAGACAGCCGAGACTCGGCTATCTCAGTAACGTTGGGATCAGGCAGTGACACCAAAGGACGACCAATCAGAAAATGAGCAGGAGTCAAGGGCTGAAGGTCGTTTGGATCAGCGGACAAAGGAGACAGGGGTCGGGAGTTTAAAGTCGCTTCCACCTGTGCTAGCAAAGTGAAAAATTCATCGTAGTTTAGACTAGCGTTACCTATAACGCGCCGTATGTGATGTTTGGAGGACTTAATTCCGGCCTCCCACAATCCGCCAAAGTGGGGACTGTGCGCGGGTATAAAATGCCAAGCTACTCCGTCGCTCGCGACTGATTCGGAAATAGAAAGGCCTTGTTCCGCAAGAAAATTGCCTAATTCGATTAATTCGGAATTAGCGCCGACAAAATTAGTGCCATTGTCTGAATAGACATGGAGCGGTTTGCCTCGACGAGCTACAAACCGGCGAAAAGCCATTAAGAAGGTTTCAGTAGAAAGGTCAGCGACCAATTCAAGGTGCACTGCTTTTGTGACAAAACAAACGAATAGACAAAGGTAGGACTTTACTAGTTTAGAACCACGTCCCTTGCGATCCTTTATCATGAACGGTCCACCATAATCGATACCAGTTGTATGAAATGGGGGCGATGATTGAATACGAGAGGCTTGCAGATCTCCCATTATGGGTTCGGTTAACTTAGGAGAAAATCTAAAGCACCGCAAGCATTGATGAACCACTTGCTTGACTATATTTCTGCCAGAGGTAATCCAATATCGTTCTCTGAGATTAGCTAACAGCATTTGAGGTCCGGCATGCAGAAGCCGAAGGTGCTCATGTGAGACTAGGAGTTTGGCGAATGGATGTTTGCCAGAAATCACCAGAGGAAACTTCTTGTCAAAAGGTAATTGAGAGTTGTGGAGCCTACCACCAACTCTTAGCAGTCCCTTAGAATCCAGAAAAGGATTCAAGGATATCAAAGCAGAAGATTGTTTCACAGGCTTGTTCTGTGACAACAACTTAAATTCATCAGGAAATGACTCGCGTTGTGAAAACCTTGCAAGCCTTACAAGGGATGATTGCAATTCATCTGTAGAAAAAGGACCAGAAAGACGATCAGCTTTGAGGGTCCGCGCATTGTTATAAAAACGAAAGCAATAAGCTGTAACTCGTTGTAATCGAGCCAAACTTGAATACTGATTGAACGGAAATGGTTCAACAGAGGTTACAGAAAAACTTTGAACTTCTTTTTTGAATTCTGGAAGCTCAGCAAGAACATGTTTGGAAGTAGGCCAAGATGCCTCACCTTCGCTTAGCCAGGCGGGACCATGCCACCAAAGGCTTAATTCTTTTAAAACTAAAGGAGGGACTCTCCTAGTGAGAAGATCAGCAGGATTTGACGCGGTAGGAACATGCCTCCACGTGGCAGCAGAAGTGAGTTGCTGAACATCAGCAACTCTGTTACACACAAAAGTTTTAAGAAGATTTGGACTGGTTTTCAACCATCCTAGCACTATCGTGGAATCTGTCCAGAAAACAATTCTAGATATGGGCAAATCAAGTGCCTTTATGACTTGCACGGAAAGTTTACTTAGAAGAACAGCTCCGCAGAGCTCGAGCTTCGGAATTGTCAAGGGCTTTAGAGAAGCTACCTTGGCCTTGGAACAGAGAAGGTGAACTTGTACTTCCCCTTCCTGATTCTTGGAACGTAGGTATATCGACGAACCGTAACCATTGTTGGAGGCGTCGCAGAAACCATGGAGTTCTATCTCAACCACGCGCCGACAGAGGACGTGACGAGGAATTGTTAAGTCATTGAGCATGAGAAGATCACTGCGATATGTAAACCATTTTTCTTGTATGGCGTTGGAAACGGGTTCATCCCAATTCAACTTTTCCATCCAAAGTTGTTGCAAAAGAACCTTGGCACCCATGGTGCATGGACTTAGCAGACCCAGCGGGTCAAATATCTGCGATATTTCAGACAAGATGCTACGCTTGGTAGCCTTACTACTTGTAGAATTTGAAATATTGAACATCAGATGATCGCTTTTGAAGGACCAAATCAAACCAAGGGTGCTTGTGTGCTCATGTGCACTGAAATCAAGAACTTCTTCTTCTTGAAGTTCCACTCCTATCGGAGATTGGAAATCATCATCACTACTCGGACCTTGTCAATTGCTTGTCTGAAGAGTTCTGTCGATGTGCAACCGAACCACTCCCTCAAGTTGCGAAGCCAAGAGATTCTTCTTCTGTCGACTGTTCTTTTGCCCTTGATCTTGCCTTGAATTATCAGTTTAAGAACGTTGTACCTATCTCCTCTAAGAACGTGTCCTAGATATTCTAATTTTCGGGTTTTTGTGGTTCTAATAATTTCTCTGACTTTATTCATCCGGCGTAGCACTTCATCGTTAGAAATCTTGTCGACCCATGGTATTCTCAGCATCCTCCTGTAGCACCACATTTCAAATGCTTCTAGGCTCTTGATGTTATCCGCTTTTAGTGTCCAAGCCTCCATTCCATACAATAGGGTGGAGAATATATAGCATCTCAACACTCTGGTTCTGAGATCTAGTTTTATATCTCGGCTGCAGAGGGTTTTTTTCATTTTTATGAAAGCGCTGCGAGCTACTTCAATTCGACATTTGATTTCTTTTGTATGTTCTGATTGTTCAGTTATCCATGTGCCAAGATATTTATAGGAGGATACCCATTCCACAGCCACGTTGTCAATGTTTATAGGTGGTCTATTATGGTTTATGTTTTGGTTTTTTGTAGTTGCCATAGCTTTGGTCTTCTTTAGATTAATTTCTAGCCCGTATCTTTTGCAAAAAACGTTCGTTGCTTCAACTAGGTGTTGTAGGTCTTCTAGACTATTGGCTATGATAACGGTATCATCAGCGTAGCGTAAGTTGTTAATTGTTTCGCCATTTATGACAATACCACCGGTTTCTTCTGCCAGCGCTTCTTCAAAGATGCTCTCACTATATACATTGAACAAGAAAGGGGACAATACACATCCTTGTCTAACTCCGCGACATATCTTAACCTCCTCGCTTAGATCTTCCCTGACTTTGACTCGTGCTGTTTGGTGCCAATAGAGGTTAGATATTATTCTTATATCTTTACTATCGATGTTTTTCCTCTTTAGTATCTCTAGGAGTTTTGAATGTTGAACTCTGTCGAATGCTTTTTGAAAGTCGATAAAGCATATGTACATATCGTAATTCATATCTAGGCATCTTTGTCTCAGTACGTTTAGACCGAAGAGGGCTTCTCTTGTTCCCACACCTTTTCTAAAACCCATTTGTGTGTCACTCATGTCTTTTTCTAATTCCTTATAGATGCGATTATGTATTATCTTTAAAAAGATCTTCAAGGTGTGACTCATCAGGGCAATGATCCTGTGGTCTGAGCATTCTCTGGCTTTGTTTTTCTTTGGTAATGTTACGAATGTTGAGGCAAGCCAATCTCTAGGAATTCTACCTGTCTCATAAATATTGTTAAACAGTTTTAATAAAACATCTATGGAGTCTTCTCCGATAAGCTTTAATAGGTCAGCAGGCACTTCGTCAGGTCCTGCTGCTTTTCCGGATTTACAGTTTTTAATTGCATGTACGATTTCTTCTCTTAGTATTTCTGGGCCAGTACATTCTACGTCTGGGTTCGGCAGTTCACTCCGATTATCGTTAAAAAGTTCCTGAATATATTCACTCCACCTTGAAAGCTTGTCTTTTGGCTCTACAATCAGGTTGCCGTTCTTGCTTATCAATACATCGGGTTGCCGTCTCTTGGTCCTCCCAGTCATTACTTGGATCTTTCTATGCATATTGAAAAAATCGTATTTGTTCTCATAGGCTTCGATCTCACGACATTCGTCCATTAACCATTTTTCTTTAGCCTGTCTAATTTTACTTCTGATGTCATTGTTTATGGTCTTATAGGTTTGCACATCTTTGTTCTTATATTGGCTTCGTTTCGTTATCAGATCTAGTATCTCTTGTGTCATCCATTCTTTGTTCTTTCCTTTAATAGATTTTAAATCTGCATTTCCTGCGTCCTTCAGTACTTGTTTTATGTTTTGCCATTGCTTATCTACTGTGATATTATCTTTATGTCTTAGTCTTAATTCGTTCAATTTGTCGTTTATGTTCTTCTTAACCTTTTCATATACTGCATTGTCCTTTAGTCTTCCGGGATCCATACTTTCTTTACATGTTTTACGGACAACTTTTTTTTAGTTTTACATGTATAGCAGCTACCACTGGATTGTGATCTGATGTTATATCAGCTCCTGGATAAGTTTTTACTGACTTAATAGCGTTTCTGAATCTTTTACGAATCATAATGTAGTCAATCTGGTTTCTAATTATACTTGATTTACCGTCTGATGGCGCAGTCCATGTATAAAGACGACGTGGGGGAAGCTGATAGAAGGTATTGGTTATGATCATGTCTTCTTTTTGACAAAACTCGATTAGTCGGTCTCCTCGGTCATTGCGAACCCCTAGTCCGAACTTCCCGACCGTTCCAGTCACTTCCCCTTGGCCAACCTTCGCATTTAAGTCCCCCATTATGATGAGGACTTCGTGTTTTTTGATAGGTTTGATGACCTCATCTAAATCTTGGTAAAACGACTCTATTTCATCTTCATCCTTGTCTGCTGTAGGTGCATATACTTGAACGACATTTACTGGAACATTGTTTGACACCATTTTCAGCAAAACAATTCGATCTGAATATGGAACAAAACTGGAGACTGTATGTTGCACTCTCTTGTCGACAATTATTGCCACTCCATATCGATGAAATGCATCATCATTTCCAGCGTAGTACATTGTGCCATTCTTGGTGATATGTTTTCCCGATCCTTTCCATTGAACATCGCTTAAGCCAAGTATATTGATGTTGAGTTTCTCCATTTCTAAGAAGACATTGTCTATTTTGCCAGGTGTGAAAAGACTTCTTACGTTCCACGTAGCAATTCTCTCATTTTTGTGTGTTTGAATTCTGCAATCAACTTTTTTCAATGCTCTCCTCCCCGGAGATCCGATTGGAGGAGTAATAACTCCGAAACATTTAGAATTGAACAAAGCCATTGTAATGGTGTGATGATTTTCACTAAGGATATCCATAAAGGATCTTTAATTCAGTGGTTTCCACTTGCCTTCTGAATTCTTATACCGTTGGCCACGATCGTGGCTCATCCGCTTTTGGGGCCTGTTCTAGACCCTGGGTATTTCATTTCCCGGGTACCACCCATATCTGGGAGGCGTTCCCCTATCCACCACCTGGGGAGGCGCCTGATGGGGGATCATCAACCCCTCACAGAACACCCGGATGCAAATCGGAGTCTGGGATTCCATCGAGAACTTCTGGAGAATTAGAAATCCACTTTCTAAGTTTGAAACAGCCTGAATCAAGAATCTGATTCAAGTTTGAACAGAGAATACGCGCTTTCTCAGGAGTGTCGGCACCTGTCAGAAGGTCGTCGACGTAGAAGTCCTCCTTTATCACTCGAGAGACTTCGGGATTTGAAGCTGCACATTCAATGCCCAATTGGGTCAAACATCGAATGGCAAGAAAAGACGCTAAAGCGGTGCCATACGTAACTGTATTCAGATCGTATGACCGAAGAAGCTCAGTTGGAGATGATCGCCACAGGATTCTCTGAAGGGGCCTATGGTTAGGATTCACCAAAACCTGACGATACATCTTCTCGATGTCGGCTGATATAGCGAACAAATGCTTGCGAAAGCGAACAAGAATGGAAAATAAGTCTTGTTGCACGGTTGGGCCAACCATCTGAATACTGTTCAGAGATTGCCCGGAAGTGGTTGCTTGGGAACCATTGAACACAACTCGGAGTTTAGTTGTCAGGCTTTCCTCTTTTAAGACTCTGTGGTGGGGTAGATAGTAAGATATCTCGTTTGAATTAGGGTTTGAAACGGACATATGACCTAATTCAGAATATTCATTCATGAAATTCGAATAGCGATTGGACAAGTCAGGGTTCGCTTGTAACCGCTTCTCTAATGATAAGAATCTTTTCTTAGCGATTTGCAATGAATCACCCAGTGCCTCTACAGGTTCCTTGAGAGGGATAGAGACAACGAATCGACCATTCGCTTCTCGTTGCGTATTTTGCACGAAATGTGCCTCACAGGCGTTCTCTTCATTTGTGCGGACCTTTTCCTCTGGGTAATATTCGAGTTGCCAAAACCTAGCAATAGGGTCAGAAGCATCCTCGATCGTGCTAAGATTGCAGTGTACAGGGTACGCAGAAGGGGGGCCTGTAGGGCCAGAAACAATCCAACCAAAACGAGTTTTTTGGAGGATGGGAAGATTTGGGCCTAGACCAATTTGTCCAATACAAAGGAGCTGCCAGAAAATGGGCGAACCAATCAGAATGTCGATGGTGCTCGGTTGGTCGTAGGACAGATCTGATAACTTGATGTTATCAGGAACCTTGAAACTGTTTCGCTGAACACGAAAACTTGGGGTTGTACCTGTAATCTCATCGAGAACAAGACAGGATAGGCCAATACTGTATGAGGTGTGAGGGGCTTGCAGCTTGATATCACACCTAGCCTTGATTTGAGAAGTAGCTTTACTTAAGCCAGAAACAGTAACGTTGACTTCGCGAGTTGGAAGCTTCAACCTTTTACACAAATCTGAACGTATGAAGTTCGATTGGGAACCGGAATCTAGCAGGATTCGCACAACATGAGGCGTACCATCATCAGCGATGAGTTTAGCGGTAGCCGTAGGTAAGAGTACCTGCAAAGCATTCGAACAGAATGCCGAAATCGATTGGTTTACTTCAACAGGGGTTTCTGCTGACACCGCAGATCCTGGTTGACTAAAAGAAGCATTTTGAGGTTTGTCCTCATGAAGAAGTGTGTTGTGCCTTGATTTGCACTTTCTACACGTATATTTGGAGCTACAGCGGCTCGAAAGGTGACCCTGAGTTAGGCAATTAAAGCATACACGGAGCTCTTTTGCCTTTGAATTTCTGTCAAGAGAAGACAGCTTGACAAACTTATCGCATTTGTACAAGGGATGAGATCCTTTACAAAGTGGACACGAAGGGGTACCTGACACAAATGATTTCGAATGTACCTTGGAAGACTTTTCGGGTACAAGCTTAATATTTTTTACTTCCAGAGTTTCTAGAAGATTTGCTGTGTTTTGTAAAAATTCCTTGAACTCGTCAAGATTAGGCAGGTCAGAACTTGACCGGTTTCTAAGGACCTCCCATTCACGGAATGTCGTGGGGTCCAGTTTTTTAGAAACGACATAAATGATAACAACATCAAGAAGCTCGCTTTCGGTTGCTAATGATTTGATTGCTGTAAAATGTTTGAATAACATATCGCTAATCGTACGTAATTTAGTTGCAGATTCCTTACTGCACGATTCAAGGTCGAAAATAGCATTGTGGTTATGAATCAGAATTTTTGGATCATTGTAACGATTACACAATGCATCCCAAGCTAGAGTATAATTACTCGCAGTAAACTCTAAACTTTTTATAATTTGGCTTGCATCACCCTGTAAACTAGCCTTTAAGTAATGCAGCTTTTGAATATTAGTTAGCGTTTGATTCTCATGAATTAAACTAATAAAAATCTCACGAAATTCCAACCACTCTGACACGTTCCCTGAATATTTGGGAATCGAGATGGTAGGAAGGCGTACAGCTCGAGCATTGCAATGCGAGCTGCAGCTTGAATGCGCTGATCTCACGCTACCATTAGGAGATCCACAACGATCTGGTGCAACATCATACTGTTTGTTGTATTCATTAATCAAACATTCAGCTTGTGAAATTGCAAGAAAATAAGAGTCTTCAAATTCGACTTGTTGCTGCATTTCAGATTCTACATCCTTACTGGTTTCTAAAATTTGTTCATGAACCGCATAATATTCTGATAACAAGGTGGCTGCAGCATCCAATCTTTTCTGCAATTGAACAATCTGGGCGCTAGATAAGAATTTATCTTCATCGTGAATTGTTTGCAAGGATTGCACGTGATTTGCGAAACGCGTAAGCTTGCCTTTGATAGAGCCACGTGCTCTTACAAGCGGATCCATAATTGTTGAAGTTAAAACAATTTAACAGATAGAACCAACTTTCGTACGCCACTGGTACGGAATTTTGTTTACAACGCAAGACAGCGCTGCCACGACGCGAAATTAACTTGGCGCTACGACGCAAAGAACGGCACTGGTACAACGCGAGATTAACTTGTGAATAATTCGACTGCAATATGAAACATGCAGGGGATATTGTACTCGCGAATCAAACGAAACAACTTGGCATTTTACGCAATTAAAATGTTTATATGACTCATAAACCATTTGTTTACGCAATAATACGCAGCTGAAGTTATGCACATGCAGACACAGATGATAGAAAACCAAATTCATGCATAGGAAATCTCACAAAGGGAAATTAGGCTTACATTGATATTGGTGTGTGCCGCCTTTTTCGTTACTGTGGTTTGTACTGCCGTCGCGCCGGCAGCTGGCCTGCCCACCTGCACGAACTTGGCGCGGAACTCGGCGTTTGGCTTTCTCGCTCCCACGTTGATAGCACCGTATGCTGTCTTCCTTCCTCTCGTTAGGGACGAATGTACGATTGAAACTTGCCTTGTACTTGCCTTGCTGGCGAATTTGGGCTGCTTTTCCGGGCCGATGATCCATGCAGCTCGAAGGAACAATGTTGGTGAGCCTCCCAGTTTTCCGTTATGTTTGGAAAATTCCTGGTTGCAAGCTCGATTGCACTGTAGTGGACTGTATGGATTTATTCTTCACTAAATTATACACTCGTTGAAAGCAAAGTAGGTAATTTATTCGCAATAAATTAGCACACAAACATTTGAAAGTTTAAACAAAGAATTAGCGTTTCTCGGAGTGGACTGCTCGCGTCCAGTCTGGTCGACTGTCGGAGGGTAAGTGGCGCGGGGAAGGTAAGCTCCAAGAGTTCTGAAATGCGCATAGTACAACGCACAACTACAAGCGAAGCGGCAAAATTTATGAAACACTTAACACTTGGAAATTACTAGATTCTAACATAACTTCTGATTTTCATCACGCTTCAATCTAGAATCTGTTCGAGTCCCTGTATATAATTATATACACGGACTCTAGAATCTGTAACCTGTACTTGGTATTCCTTAAATCAGACAAGTGAAATTACAAGTTGAACCTGAATCCAATTTTAAAGCTACCAATTATTTGGGAAATATTAATTAATGCTACTAATGAATAAATACACTGGGGAAGTATTGCAACCTTACCTGCTGAACTTGAAGATTTGCTGCCCCCACGTATATGGCTTTGCAAGAAGCTGCCCCAAATTTTTTTTTAATTTTTGCTGTTCATTCTAGTTTTATTTAGGTGTATTTAATGGCTTAATATATTATTTAGTAACTCGTGGGAATCTCCGTGCCTGATTTTTCGCACAAGACCCTATTATCAATTTTCAACGATTTGTAGATATCAAAACAAATAAAAACCCAAAACTTCTGATAGATATATTTGCCTATAGAACAAAATATTGCTTAATTTGTCATTTCAAAAATACATTTGACATTTAACTTATGCTACAATCAAGCTCGCCATGATTAGGAACACATTCTAAAATGATAGCTACTGCTCTAGTGATATATGTCATGGTGCCATAGCACCCACTTGGGGCACTGTCGTAAAAGTGTTGGCAAATGTAGGCAGCTCCGCCACACAATAAACCTCCAGTTTGTGAAATTTCTTTGGATTCCTTTGGTTTAGCACAGCATAAAGTCGCATCACCATCACATTTCATCTGTTCAAAATGAATAAATCAATTATTGCAATATGCTTGTATAGAAAAATCACACCTGATCTTCCAGAAATAGCTCGTTGGCAGCGTGCACCAACTGCTCCACTTGTATAACCCCTCCTAAAGATGCAGCGACATTGTATTCTGAGACCAATGTCAGCACCATTAACGCTTCAACAATCAGCTGACGGTACTCTGGTTGAGGAATTGAATTCAAAACAGTTTCGACTGCCAGTGCAAACTTCAATTCACCAGGGGTCATTTCCTGGGTCAGATTCTGTGGCAACACTTTACCTGCTATATCTAAACCATGACACTAAAAATGTTCGAGGTTGTTATATAAATTGTAAAATGTTTTTTAAACATACCCTTTCTAGTACAGACCACACTCTTGGATAAAAATTTCTAGGAACTCTATTTAAAGCACCATCAAGCCGTCTACGTCTCAACCACTGACCTTGTCGGTCAGAATCCCCTATATCATCTGTGTCAGACTCAACCCCGAGGAAGCCACCAATTTGACTTTTCTATTAAAAAATATATTAAGGTGCAACTGTAATTGTTACATTTAACTTACCTTGCTGACGCGGGCGGATTTAGAGCTGATTACTGACAGATTTCCACGACCAACTGCAAAGTTGTAAGGGTCAATATTTTTGCTTAGCGTATAGGAAATAGGAAATGTCTATTTTAAGTTGCTCACCACTGATATCTAGTAAACTGTATAAAATTAAGTTAGCAAATTTTGTACTTTAAGAATGTTCAAGGCATTTAGAAAATTATCACACTGATGGTGATGACTATTTTTGTGTGCACTGCATAGTCTAGCAAGTACAAAGCAAGACTAGGGAGCAGCTGAAGCCGGACACAGCAATGTAATGTATGGCCCATGGCAATACGATAAACCATTAGCCAATGTTCTGTTCCAGCTCTTATCCTTACGGCAGTTATTTCTCAAACTTCCAAATATAGAATATGAACAAAATCAGTCATACTGTTTATGATGCGTAGTGCACACACGCATCTACGTACACAAGGACATTTTTCTTTGAAATCCATAGGATCCAAAATGCATATCTCCATAAAACCCTCAATATTGAATTTTTGCACAACTTCAATAACTCCAATAGAAAGTAATCGAAGTGTGGTAATGAATTTTCTAAATATCTAGAGCAATTCTCAAAAGCCTCGATTCTTTTTCATCTAACCAATTATCAATGCAACAACTCTTCAAGATATTTCACTACTTAGCAACTACTCTTACCACTGCTGATAGCAAATTCTTTTCCACTAATAATATGATGCAATAAATTCTTCATTTCAAACGGACTAAGGTTGAGTAAATGCTCGGAAGCTTCCTCTCCATCACAGATGATAGTCCGTGACAGCTCGGTGGCCATCACTTGTATAATCAAGCCGACTCGCAGCCTCAACATTTCCATGAACAATTGGGGCTCAGTTCTTATGAACATAGCCAGATACACGAGCAGTTCTTGGGTCAGCATTGCTGTACTGTCGTCTTCACCATACGCCTCGTGTATGAGTAATCGGAGATCACCCTCTGGCAAGGGAGCTGTAATGGTGTGCTCATTATTGGGTGGCATTCCGACCGTTATCTGCTTCTGTCGCACTAGTAGGTCGGTGACGGCTTTAGCCAAATCCTCCACCCTTTTTCCAAGTATTCCTGCAGTGTGCCTGACCAGACCCCATAATTTCTGTTGGCATGCCTTTTCGTACAACCCTTTCAATAGGTCTCGCACGGTTATTACCCGACCGTTGTCTAACATACCGGTGTTAAAATCGAGGCCTTGCGAATCAACCAAATATTGCAGGATGTCGCCTTGTTCTTCCAAGACTTCGGACTCACGCAGCATTGCAAATAGTTCATCAACCTACAAAAGAAATCATTATTTCTTAGCCAAATACAAAGGAGAAGTCAATACTAGTTAATACAGAAAGCAGAAAAATAGTGATGAACATCGCAGTAAAGAGAATTGCAGAAGATCATGAACTACTAGATAGTAGCAAACATAAAAGAACCAACAGAAGAACAAAGCAAAAATACCCAGAAGAAAAATATAGTTCAGGATCCATGAGTGGCAGAGAAAATAAAGCATGGAAAGATGGAACTAAAATAGAAAAAAGAATCTCAGAAAAGGTAAAACGTACCAAACAGTTATAGTCAAGAACAAAGATGGAGAAATAATTACAGAGAAACAAGAGGTTATGGAAAGACAGAAACAATATTTCCAGGAACTGTTACAAATTGAAGATGAAAATGAAATAAAGAAGTAAATGAACAGGAGTAGAACAAATTGAAGAGAATGTTGATACGGGAGATTACACCGGAAAATTTTAGAGAAGCGATTAAAAGTTTGACAAATGGAAAAACCAAATATGGCAAAATTAGAAATGAACACGTTAGAGATGATCTAAACAGAAGCAATACTGGAATTTATTAAGACACTTATTGGTGTGGACACCTAAACAGAATGAACAAAAATAGACAAGTTAGACAAGTGTGGTAGGTCCAAAGAAATGTGAGATAATTTGATAAAGAAAAGAAGAAAAATGTAAATTGGAATGAAGGCCAGGTATAAAGGAATGGTATAAATTCGTACACGAATGAATACTTGTGTATCACCCCACACAGTACACGGGGGAACCTGGTTATATGTTTGTTATTACATCGACTTAATATTTTTGCTAAAAACGAAGTTTATTGTTAAAGGTGCTTGCTATTAAATTTAATTTAATTTATTACAAAATAGATGCCGCAGCGGGCATAAAGTGTCATTTACAACTATGCCACCAAGATAGACCAGTCGGGGGGCCATAAATTCCTTCACTGATGCAAAACCCTTGAAGACACAATGGCTATTAGCACATTCGATGACAGGTATTCCAATCCATCAAAGTAGACGAGTTGGGGGGTCATAAATCCTTCGCTGAAGCAATAGGTCAGAAGTAAATACAAACATTCCTTACGTAGTCATCCACAGAGCTCTAACTTAAAGCGCAGTTAATAATTTGGCAATATATTTCTTTGTGTACTTATTTGTGCATTGATTTGTATACGTAGAGAATGATTAAATTTTATTCAAGTATATGCAGCAGCCAAAATGCAATTACATAAGATATGAAGAACTGGTTGCATACGTATTTTATTTTTATAACTTCAGAAAGCGGTCACAATAAAATACAGAAGTGGCTTCTTCTTCATATATAAAACAACACAACAGGCCTTAAAGACCCACGACTTCAGTCTTGTAACTACTTTTTCTATCTCTTGTTCTTCCTATCCTATCCTGAATGCCTAATTGCCCGATGTTCCTCAGACATCCTATCCTTTCCTTCTTCTCCTCCGAAGAGCACCTTTGTTGCATGTCTGTAATCTGGCATTATATAGACGTAGACCTGGTCCAACCATCGTGCTTTCTGCACTATAACTTGTAATATGCTTGGCTGCCCATACACATTCATTTTATTTCACTGTTCGTTCTTCTCCACTACCCATTTGGACTTTTAGAACTTCATAGATTTTCCGCAGTGTTTTCCTTTTCCATACTTGTACTTTTACTACATTTTTTTGTTAGCTATCCATGTCTCACACCAATTGACAACTACTGCTCGGATAACTGTAAACCCTGACCTTACGTTTTTTCATACCATTTTTTATTTCATCACTTGCTTCCCTTTGCTAGTCTCTTGTCTATTTTGTTGTCCTCCTCACTTTGATTTACAATTATTATTGTAGGTAACCCCTAAATATTCAAACTGTGTTATTCTCTGTCTTCCCTTTAAGGTGGTTATCCTTTATCTTATCTGTTGCCATCATCTCCAAATATTTTCTTTTCACTTCCTCGATTACAAGCCCATATCCTTTTGATGCACCCTTGTTACGGTTCAATTGCGCCTCCTTTTGATTTCGAGATCTGTAGTATTTATTTTGTATTGTTACACATCTTTCCAGTCTGATGTCTTTGATACTCAGTTTGTATTTCGCGCACTAGCGGCACGCCTACTTCTTTGGGCTTGCTAAAGTTTGATATAGCTCGCGATTGTTTCGAAGCGCGTCCTTTTCCACCTTGATCGGCGAAACAAGATGAAGTCGGTTTAGCAGTATTGAAATTTCGAAGGATTCTTGGGCTGCCGTTAGTTTTTGGTTGTGTGAAGTTTGCCTACGCTGTTTGGAGCGATTTTCATTATTAGGGAAGTTTAATCCTACTCCATTTGGCGGAGTTTTGTACAGGGTAAGTAGAAAGTTCACTTCGAAATGCATTATATTTCTTGTATGCTATCGTCAACCTTTTCCTCCCTTATAGCAGCCAGTGCAGGATGGCCGATCTAGGCATTAGTTACAGTTAGGGACATATCTTCTACGTGGGGATGATTCAATAAATTTTGAGCTGTATTGCCGCACGAAATGGTACCAAGACATTGAGAGCCCGGGTCAAGGACGTGACCCTGTGAAGTCACATAGGACTACCCTTTGCTGTACTGTTTGCCTGTCTGTTTATTTTAATGTTTGTAATTAATATTATTTTGAAGTTTGTGAACTGTAAGTATTATAATGTTTGCCTGAGTTACCTCATTTTAGTATTTGTGAATTATTGATCATAGCAATTAATTTGTGGCAACTTATGATTCCGATTATGTTAAAATATTGTGATTCTTGCTGTGATTATATTATTTGAATTATACTGTGATGTTTGCATTCTGGCTTTATTTGTTACTGCGACCTATACTTGAGTTGCGCTTCTCTTTCAGATTTATTATGCTACCTGAGTTTACGTATTCTCGTTTGAATGCCTGGATATACTTGCCGTTATTTGATTTTGAAGTTTGTGAACTGTAAGTATTGTAATGTTTGCCTGAGGTACCTCATTTTCGTATTTGTGAATTATTGATCATAGCAATTTGTGGCAACTTATGATTCTGATTATGTTAAAATATTGTGATTCATGCTGCGATTATATTATTTGAATTATACTGTGATGTTTGCATTCTGGCTTTATTTGTTACTGCGACCTATACTTGAGTTGAGCTTCTCTTTCAGATTTATTGTGCTACCTGAGTTTACGTATTTTCGTTTGAATGCCTGGATATACTTGCCGTTATTTGATAAAAATCCGTTGGCGCCCTTTTTGAGCTTTTAAAGAATTGTACACTCCGTCTCCGAACCTAGCTAGTCAGCCGGCAATTGTATCCAAGTAGTCACATTGTATTTTGGTTTTAAGAGATTAGCCAACGGAAACTTTTTATGATAAAGCCCTCTAGTTTTTTAAATGTTTTTCCCAGTTCACCTTTTAATCTTGTTAATAAAGCTATGTCATCTGCATACGCCAATGGTTTGTATCCCAATTTTTCTTAAAATACTAACTTAAAAAATGCAGTGGACTCCGGGTAACCTTGTCTTAACTCTGTATTTTAAATGATGATATTGATGACGATATCCCCCCTTCCACTGTCACCTCATGTAATGCCCCATTCAATGTCACTTTAATCAATTTAATTATTTTTCTTCGCACTCCCATTCTTCCACAGCTTGATACCTCTGGCTTCTATTTATTGAGTCATGTTTATTTATAGTCAATAAATAACATCTATTATTTTGTATTTGTTCAATAGTGAAAATTGGGTGATTTGTCAATCTGTCTTTTCTAGCCATACCGTGATATTCTCCTAATATTTCATTTTCATACCGCTTTAGTCTTCTTCTGATGAGCAGAGAATATATTTTACACGTCGCATTCAAGAGAGCTATTCCTCTGTAATTTTCACGTAAGCCTCTTTCTCCGTATCTGGGAATTGGGCAAATCATCGCATTTTTCCTTCTTTCAGAAGTTCTGCCAAAATTTCACTTTGCCCTACGCTCCTATTATTTTTTATTTTTAAATAACTCCATTATTTTCGGGCCCGTAGGTTCTTGTATATGATCTTCCTCAACATTTCTTATTATCCATTCAGTTAACTCCCGTGACGTTTACGCTGTCAAATTAAAATTTTGGAATGTACTTTATGTACAGAACCTATCAACTTTTTTAGTGAATGTACTTCACGTCAAACTTGTAAGTAAGGTTATGTAAAATTATTTGTTATTTTGCTAAACTTAAATATGAATCGTAGTTTTAGTGAAAAAAAGTAAAAACATAATTTATTAATAACTTTAGTCAGTAATCTTGCATTATATATGCAACCAAATTAAATGAAATGTAATTCAATAACTTAAATGTCAAAGTGAAAGTAAAAAAACTAAACCTTGAAATTTAAATTGAAAATGGCGCCAACATAAAATGCAAAAATTACTAACACCCTATTAGCGATTTTCATATTGACCAACTGATGGTAACTTTTACGTCACGGGAGTTTTCTGAATGGATTATACATCCACATTTAAAAGTTCATCAAAACAGTTCACCCATCTGTTTAATTTCCCCTAATCACATATTAGAGCCCCTTTTTTACCTTTGCAATATATTGTATTGCTAAACTCTGTTGTTTCACTCTTCTTGATCTCCTGGTAAATTTTGGATATCATTATTGATTAAATAATTTTCCATATTCTGGGGTTTGGTTTCCCAATATTCCCTTTTTTCTACAGATTTTTTTGCTCTTCCCATTCACATTCATTTCTAAGCTTTCAAAAAGTTTCTTAATCCTCTTTGAAGCCTCAAACCTTTAGTCCATACGATGTTTATTTCCACTTATCATATATGTTAACGCTTTGCAGTTCATTTACGCTCGTCGAAATTAAATTCTTCGTACGCTTGTTTTATAAATCATGCTTTGTTCTGCCCTCGTATGCCAATCTGCTCTTACCACGTTTTAATGAGTTCTTGACTCCAGCCTGACGGATGTGATTTACTTAGGCGTCCCCTTTAGAATCGAAATTTAGTTTCACCATGCTGAAACATTTTCCGCGAGGCCCTTGAGTGGAACGAGTTAAGTCACACCTGCGTGGTCTCATTACGCGCCCGCATCTTAGGCAAAAGTATCAATCATCAGCAAGCCCTCAGAACTCTCAGAGGTGTGGTCGTTGATTCCGGCGTGGCTTCGGCCTCGTCGAAAGTCGAAAACTAATAAAACTGTATGTTAGCCGTCAAGCTCCTGTGTCAAGTGTTGTGAAATATTTAGCCATGGGTTTCTTCTGTATCGTGGAGCTGGTTACCTCCAATTACGCTGATTGCGGATTATTAAGTGAAAAACCTCGTTTATGTGCTAAATCATCATCGTAATGAAGTCACGAATTTCCGTACCGCATCTACCTGTCGTAAGGTGCTTCACTTTTCCCGTCCTGGGGATTTAATGTCCTCACATCTGCTTGAATACCGCCCTTATGCAGTTTCCCTGTCGTTCTTTTCGAGGCATAGTTGAGGTGCGACACGCAGCTAAAATTGGACCCCAATACGTAACGTCTGGATTTCTTCAACTCAAGGTATTTGTTATTTGTTAACCGTTGGACCGCCTATACATTTACAGTGAAGTGATTTTTGAGGTGAATTTTCAATCTTAACGTCAAGTTTTAACGCTTATATGTTGTTTTGCATTGTAAGTTCAAGTAAACATTGTTGTTGCGTCACTATTTGAGTGATTGTTGATAATTTCGATCATGTAACAGGTTCCTTTGCGCAGAATTTATTGTGTGGAATGTAGCTACATCATTTGATTGTCATTTTATCGCTGTGTTTACTTTAAACGTCGCAACTAACACCTTTGGCCTATTATTTTTAACTGTAACCAGTAAACATCTCCATGTTCATTGTTATTCACATACTTTATAACTTTAATAGAGTTTACTGTTAATTATCTACGTTTTTCATTGGTGTTCGCATGCCTTGTGTTTTGTTTCGATGTACAGGAATCCAGATGATGTAAGCAAGTGCAGCTAAAGGTAGGTTCAATTCAGCTGTAGTGGCCGCCACCTCAAGCTGTGCCATGGTAGAAGTAGAAAGGTGAATCACTCGCTTCCATATTCAGAGTGCGTTCACCTGTGTTGCTGATTTTGTTTTCCCGATTAAGCCCGAATGTGGTGACGCATCAATATTTAACATCTTTTACCTCGCTTACCGGAGCGCACCCCTAATTCAAAGGTCAACAACCCGCCCTCTTGACTGAGTTCTCGCCAGAGCAACCTTTGTTGGCGCCCAACGTGGGCCTTGTTTTTGTTGGTAGAGACCAGTTTGTATGAAACAAACTGGCGCCCAACGTAGGGCCTTGTTTTTCCTACTTGAAGGTCTGTTTTGTGTCTTTAATAAGTTTTGTGGCTGTAACAAACTGGCGCCCAACGTGAAGCGTTGTTTTTTGTCGTTAACGATCTTTTGGCATTGTTTTTGTTGCTAGAACCGTTTTTGGCTGTAACAAATTGGCTCCCAAGCGTGTGGTCTTGTTTTGCCCACTTGAAGGTCAGTTTTGTATCGTTAACAAGTTTTGTGGCTGTAACAAGTGGCCTTGCAGTTTTTCAATATTTTTGCTAAACGCTTCCTCTTTAATATGTTTGACAGAAATGGAGTTTATTGTTAAAGGCGCTTAAAGAACTGTACAACTGCGGAAATCTGTGTTGTGTAAAAACAATAAAATACAAATGTGGCTCCCTCTTTCTAGCTTTATCTCTACCTACATTGTAACAATTATATAGATTTAAGGATGGTGTATTATGCAACAGGTAAAATAATTCCAACTGAACAGAGAATTAGAAAAACCTTTCAAAGAACCAAGCTTAATAACAGTAATAAAACAGAGTAAATTATGATGGCTGCGGCATACTGCAAGAATGCTTAATAGTATAATGATAGAGAAATAGAACCAGGAGGTGTTAAGAGAAAGGAAGGACTTAAGCCAAGCTGGATACAGGTGTTGAAGAAGGTATACAGGAGCTAAATACAGTGAAAAGAACATTAAGAAAGCCATAAGCTTAAATGACCGGCAGAGCTGATTTATAAAAAAAAATTAAACATGTGCATCTGTTGCATGATTCACAGACAGGCACAGTTGACGAAAACTATTCCTACTACACTTTATTAAACTGCAGAATCTTTTTTATTTTCCCCACTACTTTATGTGTGAAATCTTGAAGATACTACAGAAAACTGATGCGGCCCATTATATGCCAAAACGGTTCATGTTAAAATGGCTGATGCCAAAACAATTGCAGCCAAATCAGCTTCGTCAATACAATCAAATTTAATTTATTATACTACATGCAAAAAAATCATTAGCACGCACTTAATAGGAACTCACTAAACAACCAATCAAAACCAAACAAGAACCAAATCACTATTCCTTAAAAAACATAGTAATTTACACCTAACACTAACACTTACCTCAGTATCTGCATATTGTGCTTCAGTAGTAGTGCGATGACGCCCGACATTAATCAAAGGAACTTCCACTGGTAGCCCTATTGGTGGTTTCGCAGCACGAGGCGATTCCGTCTTGGACGTCTGTGGCAAAAGTTTCTTTGCTTCATCTGGCGATGGGGACCTGCCTTGAGCAGCTAGTGAGTGATCAACTACATCTGCAAGGGGCCCACTGGCGGGGAAAAATACTGACCCTTTTCTTTCAAAGCTGCCCGTCTCCATTCCCAAAGTTTCAGCTACAATGTGTAGAAGAACAAATTAAGCATACAGTTTTCTAAAAGGTCCGCGTGTCATACCTCTCTGTAAGCCTATCGTTTGTAAGTAAGCCAAAAATTAAATTAGGTTATCATTTTGCACACTTCAAACCGCACAACCTACTTACAGTCCACATTAATGGATCTGGTCTTTTTGATGGCTCCTCGCACCGACATGCGCCTCTTCAGGTTTCGCGCCCTCCGGTTGGTGATTCCAGGGGTGATTAGCAACAGGGACTTCGTTGCCAAGGTTTTCATCAAGTGTTCCTCTAGATATTGTCGCACTTGCGTATTTAATTCTACAATTAAACTCCTTACGATCGAAGTGTTTGAATATAATTTGCACTTACTATCAGGTGCACCTTCTTCTTGATTTCCCAGGAAACTCAAGTTAGTGATGCAGCTCGTGCTTAAAAAGTCATTTAGGTTTCCCAAAGTGACCCTTGTGCCGTTTATATAGCCAGACTTGAGCTTTTTCATGGTCGTTATCATGGCCAAAGGGATTTTGCCATTTTCTACAAAATGATCGTCGTGTTTACAGATGAAGTTTCGAGATTAATAAAAGCCCGCCACAAACTGTGTTAGTAAGCAATTCTACAAGGACAACTGCAAAAGCCTTTACCTGCTAACTATTACTAGCTCAGTTTTGGTACGTGATGCTGCAACCACATAACTGTGGCTGCCTTTGGCTATGACGTAAATAACCAATAAAACAAAAATTGCTAATAAAAATCATGACATGTATTGTGAATTGATTGATGTGCAAGGTCATTCTTGTTTAGCTACATTACTGCTGAAAATAGAAGACAAATTACGTGTCATTTGAAAATTATATTTAGTGTAAGGTCATTATACTTCTAGATTAAACTCTTTTCTGAATTTCTTTAAGGAGCTTGCCTTTCCTAAGAGTCATATGAAGACTTGCATTTTTACACAGACTCAAAATTATAGAACTTTTTACTCAAGAAAACATGTGAACAAAGGAAGACTTAAACAAAAGCGCAACAGGTATTAATTCAACAATTTACAAATCAACAATAAAGACACAATAACTAACAATAAAAATAAAGTAGCAAAATGTTAACATTTGTTAGCTACCTACAATTAGTAAGCTAGTTACTACCAAAGTATAGATCTAATAGATTTAGTAATCTAACCAGAGACATCAAACTATATATAGAACACATAAACAGTGGAAGACTCAAAAGGTTTAGATTCAAAATTATTTTGTGTGATATTTGGCATTTGCATTTTTTAAAAATTATTATAATTGCCCATGGTTTTATATGACTAAAATCCTCCATATTCTCCAGTAAATCAAAATCACATTAACTAGTAGGAAAAATTATAATCATTAATCAATGATCCAGAGTTAAGCAACGGTAAAATATTTAAATATGATCTATTGTAATGATAGCCCTCTACTAAAAACTTTAATATAAATAAATAATTAAGGGCAAACCACCACAAATACATAAAATAATAGTTTTAATTAGAATTCAAATATGTTTTCTCAGGGCATGTAATAATTAATTACTACAAAATAAATGGTTTCATGCCTTTCTTATTTTATTCATTGGCAATCAGAATTAATAATAATTGGTCCGGCTAAAGCATGAGAAAACTCTAGAATCTGCAGGGTTAGGTTGTAACATCCAGTATAATCTTTACTATTGAGTATAACTTATAAACTTGTATGGTAAATGCCCGACCTTCTTGCAAATAACAGCTTAACCTTTAAATTGACAGCCCAAAACAGAGATGGTTTGTTCGTAGGTACAAAATAGAGTAATTGAATTCAAAATACCAACAATTTGACAAGATTGCCTCACGTTAATATGCAATGCAAATAATGACGTAAAACGGCTAACCTGGTTGTTTCTGTGACGTAACAGGGGACGCGCTACCTACATTTGCTCTACATCCTGCAACTCTGCCTAAATCTGATGCCAATTGCAAATTCAAGAGACGCTACCTCAATAAAAATCCTCTAAATGGATCCTAGCAACTGAAACCTGTTTCTACACCTTGTACGGTATCTCCTCCAAGTGCTGCACAATTTCGAAAGACCCTCGGAACTGCTTTCCTCTTCAAATCTACCTCGAAATGTGGGCTTCGTAGGCTGGATACATTTTCAAGGGACGCCACGGCAATTACACAAATCTGGAACTCGCCTGGCTTCTGCTTTTTGTACGTAGACACAAAGAAAGAACTCCTCTTCACAATACATACAAGATTACAGCTGGCCGATGCCTCAAACTGCTCGAAAACCAGCTCGAAATGTTGATTCACTTGGCCAAACTTTGCAAACACCTCCCTCTTCACTGGGACTTATTAACACGTTGAAACTTTACACAAAGGCACTCTGCGGACTGGTGATCAAATTTTGGACTCACAAATACCTACTTTTTATATTGAAAATAATATAATCTTGTGCACAGCTATTTCTTTTATGGCTTGGGTTTTAAATATCACTGTTTTCACGAGTGTGATTAGCACTGCACTATTGTTTTTTGTTTCTAACGTAGGTAACCCTGTCATGCTCTTTGCATTCTATTCTTCCTTGCACCGCTTTTCCCGTCAGCTGTCTTGCCGGTTATTGGCCTAATAAAATTTAACTCTTAAAGCTTCATATAATTTTTGTAACGCCCTAAGCATCTCTGTATCATATTAAATTCACAATCTCGTATTGATATTACAAACTCACATAAATTAAGGTGCGTTTGGCACAACTAACATCAATTATGAATATTTAAGTTAAACGTAACCCCTTCGATATTGTTTAATCTAATGCCAACCTCTGTCAATCAAATTATAGTTACTGCTAATCATTAATGTATAACAATGACTTTATGTTGCAATAAACAAAATTCCAATTCTGTGCCTATTTGAATCTTTATTTCATTTTTGTGTCTTAGTTATGCAACCACAATTGCTGTGGTCATTAAACCATTTCACTATAAAGCAGCTTTTAGTATCATATGCACAAGAAAAACACACTTTAATTGAAAGAAAGCATGAAGTAGAACTTGGTTATAACATTATTGGTTGTAATGACATAATATCTTAATTCCTGAAATTTACTATAGCAGACAATCTAAGAAAAAATTTATATAGCAAGAAAAGATTCTGACTATCCTAGTCTTAAAGACATTTTTGATGAGTGCAAAACTCAATGCAGATAGTAATTCCTAGAATCCATAAGCCACCCTTGTTTACAGTTATTGGGTCTATAGTTAAATTTTAAAAAGGTTGAGTTGTAAACGATAATAATGATGAAGTCCTTTTGAGCTTGTGGAAAAATCTTAGAAAATCACTTTTATGCGAGAATAAAACTTCTGATTTCTAGATAAATCTTTAATATATTGTTTCTACAACCCCTACTAAAAGTAGTCCTTTTAGCTCTAGCTTTTCGAACTAAAAATGATATATTATAGTTCAACATGCTAAAAGTAAAATCAGCTGTTTACCTACTTTTAGCCCACATGCTAAAAGTAAACGGCTGATTTTAAATTTACGTATTTGGAAGTGAGGTTATAAAGTTATTCTACTTTAGACATAAAGTGTTTTTTAAATAATTAAAGCATCATCTAGCTAATGAACAACGTAAAATGTTTAATAATTATTTACTTTTGACAAATACCTACCTTCGACAGCTACCGGCTCACAAACAGTCACTGATAGGGTGCCTTGATGTCAATTTGACGTATTTGCCCTATAACAGGATACGGACGGATCGTTGTCCCCTCTCAAAATTATTTTAGAATGAAAGGGGATAACAATCTGTCCATACCCTGTTATATGACAAATTCGTCAACTTGACATCAAGGGACCCTAGTCACTGGTATCAGCTACCTATCTACTACCATTTTTTTATTATAATTACAATGTAACTGTCAAAAATGCAATCTTAAATTGATATTTATGAATTAATAACAGTAAATTTAAGGTTGTAGAAAAAATATTGTATGAAAACACATGCTAAAAGTGTTATTGCACTTGACATGTTATGAAACTCAGCTTATGGCTGCGTTTCATAATTTTCATGTCTTGTGCTATAAACAGTCACTTTTAGCATGTGTATCATAAATAGCTATTTGAGAACTCTACTACCTACTACCTTGATTACAAAACTATTGAATGTGTATAGTGAATAGTGCAGTAAACATATAACATTAACATATTCCCGCGTTCAATGTATTTTTCAATCCCATACCTTTTAACAGCGCTTGCAAGCTTAGCTTGAAGAGGCTTCGTCATAACATCTGCAAGTTGTTTTTCTGACTGAACCTTCCTGACTTCTATTTCACCACGCAAGAAATGTCTTGTTCTGATATACTTGGTATGACGATGACATTCTAGATTCTAAGCTAATCTGATAGCAGCTTGATTATCAACCAGTAAAACCAGAATATCATCCAACTTGATAATTTCCGTCTCTGTTGTGGACATTGCAACTGAACTTTGTTTAATACATAAGACTGCTCCCCTGCGTACATTGCAGACTATTGCAGATATAGAGTTGTTTTGTCTCCACAATGGTCTCTATCACCAAAATATTCTAGCTCCCCTTTCTTATAATCTGGTTTGTACAATATGCCATAGTTCAGAGTACCTTCAATATTCTTTTCATTCTCAAACAGTCAGCATTACTTGGATTGTTTAACATTCTCGAAGCTATCCCTACCGCATATGCAATATCAGGTCAAGTCAACTGCTTTTCTCTCTTCTACTTCTTCTTCCTTTTCCTTCCCTGACTGAGTACCCTCTTTAACACGTTGACTGCCATGGCATTTTTATAAAAACCGTTCTTGGACGCCACGGTGTGAAAATCGCAATAATCAGTCAAAATGTGTTAAAAACCAACATTTTTAATATTTTAGTTCACATACTTTTTATGATGCCACTATGTGTTTTACTAGTCTATTGCGGACGCCCAGCACCTCAAATTTCAACGCAAACGCCACGAGTTTATTCGTGCTGGGCGCCGCAAAACAGTTTGTCAAAAACGAGATAACTCGTGGCTGGCGCCAGGCTATAGATTGTCGACCGCGAGTTAACTCGTGCTTGGCAGTCAATGTGTTAATGATAGGCGTAGAAATCGGTCTGCAATCTGCTAATTGACTGATTTTTATTGAACCATCTTCTTGTCTCTCAATTTCTAGTCCAAGGAAGTATGAAACAGGTTTAACTGTTATTTCGATTATTTTTTTTCATATCTTCTAGAACACCCTTGATGTCTTCATGGTTGGAGGCTAAAGCCGTCGTCCACATATATGTATTGCTAGAATTAAAGTGTTCTCGCCTTAGTTTTTTTATATATAAACAGAAATCAGCACCTCTTCACTTGTTCCAACATCTAGGAAATTGTTTCAAACGATAAAGACTCTTTTGTAGATGGCAAACTCGCTCGGTAGTATCTTCGAATCCATCTGGCTGTTTCACATAAATCTCCTGATGAAGTTCTACATACAGGAATACCATGCATACATCAAACTGTGTAATAGTCATTTTCTCACTAGCAGCTATACTTCGTAAGGATTCTATTGTTACAGAATTGGCAATTGGATTAAAAATCTGGTCGTAATTTTTATCTTTCTTCTATGAATGTTCTTTTAGCGACAAGCCGGGATTTATACTTTTCTACAACGCCATTTAGGTTAATTTTAATTTTATAAATCCATTTGCAAGGAAATGCTTTCTTTCCAATTGGCAATTTCGTTAAATCGCGGTATCATTGGTACTATGTGACTGCATATCTTTTTCTATAGCTAAAAACCACTAATTCTTGTCTTTGCTTTCAAGATGGTAATTTACTGGTTCTTTTACTTGTATTCACAGCAACTAAAATCACATGTTCTAGTTTAACTGATTTTTGTGAACTTTCTCTATTCCTCAGTTCTCTTCTTGAAATTGTACATTTTTCATTTTCATGATCAGTATCGTCATTTTCAAATTTATGAAACTCTTCGATGTCGGGACACATTTTCCATACAGTCTATGCTCTGATGGGTGATATCTTTTCTTTCTTCACTTTGTTTCTCTTTCTTCACTGTTATCCTCATTTTTAATCTTGGAGAAGAATCAAAGTCTGGGAATTACCAAGACACAAAGTTTTCTCATGGAAAATCACAATTCGTGAGGAGAAGACGACCAGGAGAGTACTGAGAAGCGAGAACATCAATACAAGAAGAAGAGGGAGACCCCGCAATAAATGGCTGGAGCAGGTTGAGCAAGATCTTAGAACATTAGGACTGCAGAGATGGAAAGAGGTGGCAGAAAACAGAAGACAATGGAAAAGATTAGTACACCAAGCCCTGGGCCACGAGGGCCTGTAGCGCTTTATTATACAGGGTGTATACGAATTCGACCGACAAACTTTGGGAGCATATTTCTCTCACTAAATACAGCCTAAAAGATTAGACAACCTTGATCCTTATCTGCAAGTTAAACTCTGCACAGGTCAAAACACTTCGAAAAAACACTATGAATTTTTCAAGATTTATCTTATTAAATAAAATAAAAATTATCAGAAATCCATTAGCTTGATTATTAAGAATAACATTTATTATCAGCTACGGCCTAGCTATCATCTTTCAAGAATTCTGGACTTTCAAAAACAATTAAAAATTAGTGTTCCTACTCATTACACGCATTCAAATCTCCAAACTTGAATATTTTATTTTTACTGGTAGTCTGATTAATTAAATGTCATCTTTCATATGTACCTAATGTCATTAATTAATCAGTATAGTTCGATATTTGAGTAAAATTTCATGTTCATGTTCATTTCAATGTTAGATTAAAAGACAAGTCACAAAAGAGGTTCTAACTTTGAAATGAAAGGAGATTGGTTATAAGTATACGAACAATTTAGGTACATCTTTAGGCAGTAAATACACCCTCGAAGTTTGTCGGTCGAATTCGTATACACCCTGTATATATTTAATCTTGAATTAAAACAGGCAAATTTCAGTTCCTATTTACGAAATATTAACAAACTAATCTTGTTTCGCAAGCATTGAGTTTAAAAACCGCAGCAAACTGCAACTTGGCATTTCACGCAGTACGCGACCTAATAATCCCAAGTTCACCGCTCTGTCCTGCAAACACATACGGAACTATAAAAACTTACTGTGCTGAATTGCTGTTTTTGTACCTTTAAACGCGTTCCAGTACACTACACTATTCTGAACTTTGATATGTTACTTAGTTAAGCATTCTTGTTTTGTATATATAGAACGTTTATTTTCGTAATTAAACAATCTGCATCTAATGTCTGATTCATTCACTACGTCGCTACCCTGCTACTAAGCCATAATATCATTGGGATGTAAGGCTGCGTCTTCCAGGGTAGTTTACTGTCGTCCCTTTTAAGTACCATTGACTACATTGGTTTAAAACATAAACGCAGTCTCGTTTATGTGCTTAAGGGATAGAACCAGCGCAAAGTAACGGAATCCTGATCCAGCCTCCAGGCAATTCTGTTCAAACCAGATACTGAATATCATCTGCTTAATGGAAATGATGGGCGAAGGTGATTTACCTAACATAATTCAAGATTGTCGATAAAATTCGGTAGCAACATAAGACATCAGTTACTTTATGTTGTAATTATATAGAATTATATATTTTTTACATTCTTATTGCCAAAGTTAGTCAACACCAGAAAGACGGATCATTGTTTCATTAGCTATCGGTGGAACACCATCTGGTATACCGATTATTCAAATATTAAAATATTTATTACCGTCTAAAGTCACAAAACAAAAATTCCAAGATTGGTACACGGTCGGGTTAGCGCTAATTAATGGATGGTAACGCGTCGGCAGTTAATAGAATTTCCTGTGTAAACTTTTAGTTGCACTTTGATCGCAGAGTTGCTTTGACGTGTGTACTGCTAAATTGTTCAAACAATCCCCGTTGTGATAGATAAATGGCATGTTTCAATAAAAATGCGAAACGGATTCGTACGTGACCTTGGAATAATTGATAGAATCTAATTTGTTTAAACAATGATTGTATTGTTTTAACGAATAGAACTAATTCATTCTCAATTGGAATTAAAAGCATAAAAAATATGAAAAAAAACAAGAAAAATCGAAAAATGTCACAAAAAATTCAATTTCATTTGTTTAAACAATCAACGCCATTGAAAATTTATTGCAAATTACAATTTCACGCGTATTTCATTAGTACAAATCGAAAAAACCAGATTGATTCTGATAAAACCAAACGGACACGCGAAATTCGGTTGCGATAATCACGACTTTCAAATGCTGCTGCTGCCATTTTCTTCACTTTTTGGAAAAGGCAGCAGTTTGAATTTATATGAAGTTCGATCATTTTTATAGCGCTGTTCGGTCCACACGTGGCAGCAGTGTCATTTTGTGTTCCCCCATCAATGACGTAACAAATTACATATACGATCTTGCAAAGTTTTATTACACTAGACCTAGCGTCACCCCCCCCCCCCCCCGCTCATTCTGTTTACTTTGGGAATGTGTGTATAACAAGTATGATCTAGAAATGCTTTATACTACAAGATTTCTTTCCATACCATATTTCGTGAGGTGATTTTAATTCAACATTTGAAACGTCCATTTTGTTGGGCATATACTAGGTAGCTGTGTTAATCATCCCTGTCCACAAATATTGAAGCAACCCTCCTCTTCCATGCAATATGGCTCTAGCAGTTTCGACGACTGTTCTATTTGCTCTTTCAGAGTAAACATTTCGCTTAGGTATTAACAGCTATTGCTTTCTATTCTTGCAAACCTCTGATTTCTGTTTCATAAAATAACCATACCGAAATGTACAGCTGTAGCTCTTTCTCTGTGACCAAACTTGAGAATATGTGCCTTTCCATATACAGATCCCCCACATACTTCATTATCCAACGCAACATTTATATCAAGATCACGAGATGACCAAAACGCTCAGGATACAATTGTAATAAGTTTTCTCTATTTATCTCATTAGCTTGCACTTCTTCATATAGTAGACTATCCCTCAGTGCTAGCTTATATAGTCCCCCATAATGACTTCTTCTTCCAATTAACACCGTTATTCCACAAACTACTAAATTACATGCTTCAGATTTAGAGATAAACTTACTACTTGGTTGTTTATCTTGAGCAGAAAGAACTGAGAACAGTTTTTTATGTTTGGTACACGTCAGACATAAGTTAAATGCAACCTATTCCTCCTACCATAAACATACTTCGATGTAATAGTACCTTTTCCTAGAGTTTCAATAGTAACAAAAGATCAATAAAAAAACCAATTAGGGCAGGCTGTGATATGTGTTATACGTTTGGCAGTACTGAAGTGTATTGTAAGTCTATGTCAAATTCGAGATTTGCAGGTTAAGTTTTACGTCAGTCTGTGTCAAACAACAAACAAAACCTAACCTACTAATCTCGAATTTGACATAGACTGACAATAGACTTCAGTACTGCCAAACGTATAACACATATCACAGCCTGCCCTAATTGGTTTTTTTATTAATCGCTTGTTATAACCTTTTGCTATTGTAACAGTATGCTCCATACCAACTGTTTTCATCGACTGCTAAGATATCACTGGTTGCAGCCATTAATGTCATATTAACACCATGTTTAGTACTACTACCTTTCTATGCTTGGGAGGTCGTTGAACAGCCTTCTATTTTTTACACTGACGTACAGCGTGTCCAGACGTTTGCAGTTATTACAAGTAAACTGCTTATTCTGTTTGCTCCTAAATCTACTGTCTTTAGTATTTGTAAAACTCTTGAGAGTTCTCTTCTTTTTCATAAGAGCGCAATAGTGAGTTGCAGTTGTAAATTTCATTACCTTTTGTAAAGTTGCCGGGTTATATTTATTGTCAACAAAAACAAAGCATTACTGGCTGCTTGTATAAAACTTATTAATTTTTGTCTTTGGATGACAAAGTGGCCATTATTAAAGCTGTCACCAGTGGCAAGAAGAACGTGGTTGTGTGTTGGGAATTTGGGTTAATAAACTCTACTCTCTGTACAATTATAAAGAACAAAGGCAAAATGCTTTGATGAAGGAAAATGTCGCACAAATAAGATCAAATTACATGAAAAAATTAGTGTCGATAGTGTGTTAGATACAGTAGAGACCGCTTATACCGAACCCGCTTGTAACGATCTACCGGTTATAAGGAACTAAATTAAAAGTCCCGCCAAAATTCCCATTACAATAATGCTAAAATTTTTCTGTTATACCGAACCCGCATATAACGAACTTTCGCTTATAACGGTCCATTTTTTACGTGAAAAAGAAAAAAGTTTCCTTTTATAGCGAACCTGCTTGCAAGAACTGGTGTGAAGTCCCAAATTTATTATGGCTAGTGAATTGTTTAAGTAAGCAGATTGTGTAAGGAATGCAGATTGTGCGAATTGATGACGGAAGTTTGTATGTATGTAGTAGTTTTAATTGAGTATTCAGAGAAGACGGTTGTGGAATGGAGGGTTCAAAAAAATCGCGATTGTCGTTCACTTTAAAAACAAAATACGAAATTGTACATGAACTCAACCACGGTAAAAAACAAAGTGAAGTATGCCGTGAACGTAATATTAGCAAATCGACGGTTGCTACCATATGGAAAGACAAAACAAAAATTATTGAAGCATTTGAAAGCAAACATTCGTCTACTAAAAAATTGCGTAAATCAATTCACGAAAATGTTGATAACGCACTTTTAAAGTGGTTTACACAGCAAAGACAGGCTAACGTTACTATTAGTGGTGCTATTTTAAACAGAAAAGCAGATGAGTTGGGGACGCAATTAAACGATGGGCAAGAATTTTCTTGCAGTAGAAGTTGGGTCGAAAGATTCAAAAAAAGATACAATATTTGTAGTGGAAAAATTACAGGAGAAGCTGCGGATGTGAACATGAAGACCGTGGAAAACTGGCTGCAAAATGTATGGCCGAAAGTCAGGGAAAACTTTAACGACAATAATATATTTAACGCAGATGAAACGGGCTTGTTTTACAAACTTACACCCGACAAGACACTAAAATTCAAGGGAGAGTTGTGCATTGGAGGAAAGTTATCTAAGGAACGGATCACAGTATTGGTGTGTGCAAATTTAACTGGTACCGAAAAAAGGAAATTACTCGTGATTGGCAAGGCAAAAAATCCACGCTGTTTTAAAAATATAAAACGCCTTCCAGTTAATTACAAAGCGAACAAGAAGGCCTGGATGACGTCGGACCTTTTTACAACTGAATTGCGTGAATGGGATGAAGAATTGCGGCAGAAAAACTGAAACATCTTATTACTTGTTGATAATTGCCCTGCACATCCGGATGTCCAACATTTACAGTTTATTAAATTGGTTTTTATGCCTCCAAATACAAGCTCAAAACTTCAACCCATGGATCAGGGTGTTATACATTCCCTAAAAAGTTACTACAGACAATTTCTTCTTTTACGAATAATCAAAACCGTATCAGGCGCGTAGGAGCCGCGGGGGCCACGGGGGCCAATGGCCCCCTCAAATAATTTTCAGAGAGGCCTGGCCACCTCAAAAATATCTGTTTCTAGTTTCATCATAACTTATAATTTTACGTATTTCTTGCAACCACTAACATGAACATATATGAACTTGAATTGTAATTAAAACCCGCGTCTGTAAATCGCCTTATTTTTTATTGCCGCTGAGTGAACGATATTAATTTTCACTATTCCAGAAAGTAATCGGTGTGGTCGGATATAATTGAAATGGGACTACTATAACAACACTTTTCTTATCGGGTATTTGCCGTGCAACTGCAAGGTTGTTTCCAAAAGATGCATACTATTAAGATTTTAACCGCCTTTTTGAACAACCGATTGGCGCGGGTTTGATAATAGTTATTTACTATACAAGTGGGATAACAGCATCATTAATATACGTGTGTGTAAGTTACAAACGAGTGCGTAGCACGAGTTATGTAACCACACAAGTAAATAATAATGCATTATCACACATGTATTGTACAAAATTTTATCTACGACTGCCTAAAATTGAAAAAAGTGCATTAAGAGAAATGTCAGATGTCATTTTCAAAAATATTTTAGTAGGCAAATGTCATTATGTCGTTCATTTGACACTATTTCAGTTAGGCAATGAAGCTCATTACACCACTCAGTTATGTAATGGTTTCATTACGCAACTGAGTTGTGTAATGACTTTATTGCCTAACTGAAATAGTGTCAAATGAGTGACGTAATGCGTTACTTTATCCCGCTGGAGAGATAAAATACATTTATTGATTTATTCTCCTTAGCATAGAATTTCGGCTTAGACCGCGTAGTATTTGTATATGAACACCCAGCATATACAAATACTACGCGGTCTAAGCCGAAATTCTATGCTAAGGAGAAATAATTCGAGTAACCGCGAAAGCCTCAAACAGTACATTATTGATTTATTATGTGGAACATTAGTAGGTGCTTTACCAACTAGAATTCTGATTTTGGTATAGGTTTCGAAATTATGGTTTCTTAATTGAATTTATTTTTGTATTGTGTTTTATTATTTTTAATCTTTATTTATACCCTTTTTATTTTTCGGAAACTCGTTTCTATATTTATTTAAGTTTGCTTATTCATGTGTATTCTTTGCTTATGTGAAAATCTGATAATAAACATTGTTCATTTTTTATGGTAGTGTTTTTTTTTAAATAAAATAGCACTTATTAAGTAACCAGTGCCTACAATATACTATTATAGTATAAAAACTAAAAATTGATAATCAGGAAATCAGAAATATTATAGCTCGTATTAATGGATCAAGTTAGAAGTATGTCTTTATTGAAATAGAATGGCCCCCGCAGTCTAGAAAACGCTCCTACGCGCCTGAACCGTATTGATGAAGGACAAGATACACACGTAAATTTGCTGGATGCTATAAATTTTGTTCATAAAGCCTGGCAAAAGGTAACAACAGAAACGATAGCTAATTGCTTCAGACATGGGGATTTTTTAATACAGAACAAATACAAGAATATGATTCAGATGACGAGTTGCCCTTGTCCGAGTGGTTGAATAAACAACGTAACAAAGAAAGTGATGATTCGCCTGTCTTTATTTCAACGATTGCTATGGGCAGATTTCAGGATTGCGACCTTGAAGCTTACATACTTGTGGACGAAAATATTGCCACTACAGAATTTTTAAGCGACGAAGCTATTATTCGAGAAACCAAAAATAAGCAAGTCGAAGAAATTAGCAGCGAAGATGACGACGAATCGGTTTCGGGAAGGATCTTGCCATTCCAGCAGTACATGAGGCAATTAAGAAAATAAATGATATCCGCTATTTTCTGCAATCGCGTAATATTCCGGATAGTATATTAAATAGTTTTGCCGAAGTAGATGCTTACATAGACAAACTTGATTCGGCTAGTAATACTAAGCAGACAAAAATATCTGATTTTTTTAAATAAATATCTATTAAATACGTGTTTATCGTTCTTACATAAATGTTTCTATACTTATTGTACAAATGTGGCCCATTATGGAAAATAAAGTAAGTTTATAATAACTCGCACAATTTTTGTTGTTGTAACTCTTGTAACGAACTTCGGCTATAACGAACCAATTTCTACAGTCCCTTGAGGTTCGTTATAACCGGACTTCACTGTATATACCATTACATAGACCACTGCTTATTGAAAAAACCAAAGAATTTGGATGATTACTGGGGGATTCATAGTTGTTGAAATGTTCCGCTAGGCGGATCAATCGTTTTAAGAAGTACTTAGCGTCCTTGCTGTTTGGCTTATAAACACTGTTTTATAAAAGTGAGCCGAAATTTTTAAAAATTTTTAGAGCAACCAAATTTTACATTCCGTACAATTTTTTTTCATAACACTTTCATGTATATGAGCGGATATGGTAGATACTTTACCTAGCAAAAATTTGTTTATTATTGACATACATTACCGTTTTGATTAAAAAATCCAAAATATAAGCAGGGCTGAATTTCAAAATAGCAATTTGAAATATAAATTTTTGTAAACCATACCTCTTGCAACATCAATCCTGGGACACACAATAAAGCACAAATTATGCACAAAAATGTTTCACTTACACTGTTTCTATTGCAAATAATGTCACTCTATTATAATGACAAATGACGACATAACCGAGTTCTTACTGCATCAATGTTAATCCGGTTAATTTTTGCAGAAAAATTGTCTAGGCAACTCATTGCATACATTTTAGGATAAACAAGTAATCTGACACTCCAGATCTCAATGAATATGATTACTTCTGTTAACTTTGATTTTCAAAGTTGCAGTAATCAGATTTTTGCCAAATAAATAAATAGTGACAATTAATTAATAGCGGGAATTGCCCCTACTACATAAAGCAAGGATACTTGCATCTGACAAGTAGTTTGCTATCGTATGACTTCTATATTTTTGAATATAGCATTGTTCCTGGGGTTTTCTGTTAAATATAAAAATATTATTATCATTGTTTTTCACTAAATTTTTTTTTTGTTATTTGAGACACTAATGTTATGTAAAAATATATTACCCTTCTGACAGGTACTAATTATTATAGCACCTTCTACTGATCTTCTATTAACAGCAAAGAAGTAAACAGGAATGAACTGGGTATATCACTTACACTACGTATACTTATAAACCTAATGGGTACTCACATGAAGCAAACGATTCAATTCGGCTATATTATATGTATATGTATTATTAAAATTATAGTTAAATCCCTAAAACACATTAGTTATGTACCCATATGGCTATTAGGATATGATAACAGCAATCACTCAACATTACAAATTACATGATACCAACGAAAGACGAAAGTATGAGTAGCCAACTATTAAATAACTCCTTTATTTTCACCTACATAGTGTGTCTCTACTTTTAAGAATGCAGTTTACACTTTTTATACAATTTGTGTAAGCTTAATTTCAACAACACGCTTTATTTTAGAAAAAAAATATCAAGATGGTTTGTTAAAACTGTAATTTGAAATATCATTAGACAAATATAAAAATCTACTAGTGTTTAAACGACTAAGAATGCCTACAAAAGCAACACATCTGAATATAAAATTGCAGTAAGAGCAAGTTGCATTTAATTTCTCACCATGAGGAGAATTATTGTCACTCGACAAATAGTGAATTTGTTTTTCTAAATTTTTCAATGTTTTATCTATAAGAGTAACTTGTTATAAATATTGTATTATAATAGTATATTATGTTACTGCCTCGCCCGCACTTGTCTGACTCACTTACGCTCGTCAGTCAAACACGTCCATCTCACCATACAAAGTATCACTTTTACTCCGAATATCATATGCTATTTTATTTTCAAATGCCCAACTAATTTATATAATCATTTCCTCGTTTACCCACAAGGGCGTAAAGACTTCAATACATTCTATTACATTTACATTTAGGTATATTTAACTACATTGTATTAATTACATTAATATTTTCCCCCCACTTTAAATAAAACTCAATTCAGTATCCTCTTGCCTGTCGTTTTTGATTCCAAATCTGTTTGGTTTGAGTTCTACTCTCCATCCTTTGTAGATGCCCCCACCATCCAAGTTGCCTTCTTCCAATGAATTCTTCTAAAGGTTCAATATTTAGTTCTCTCTTATTTCCTCATTCCTGATTCTGTCTCTTTTGTTACCCCTTTAACTCTTCTTAAATATTTCATCTCGGCTGCCCTAATTTTACTTTTTTCTCTATCTGAAAGAACCCATGATTCACATCCGTAGCTGAGTATTGGTCTATATATTGTTCTATAAACCTTCATCTTTGTTTCCCTTGTGATTTCTCTCTTATTAATGATCCCTTTGCTTAACGCATAGTAAACTTTGTTAGTTTTTTCAATTCTACTGTTCAGCTCTATTCCTTGATTTCCTGTATCTTCTAAAGTTACTCCTAATACTGGAAACTGCTTACTTGTTCTATGGGTTCTTCGTTACCATAACTCTAATTTCCTTTCTTTCCCTGATATTACCATTGTTTTGGTTTTGGACTTATTCATCTTCATTCCATTATTTGTTAAGACTTCATTCCACACTTAGTGCTATATCGTCTGCAAAGATGCACTCGGAGATGTCTATCTTTCGAGATTTCTGTTTGTTCTTAATTTAGCACACCTAATTAATTGTCCATGAATATAATAAATAACAATGGGCTTAAGCTGCCTCCTTGTCTGACTCCTACTTTTGTGTGGAATATGTCAGACTCCACATTCTAACTTAGTACTTTATTTCTAGTATTTCGGTACAGGCATTTAATCACTCTAATTAATTTATTATTAAAATTTTTCTCGCTTAGGTCCTTCCATATTGTTTCTCAGCACCCCGTCAAACGCCTTCTCCATATCCATGAAAGCTAAGTAAGCTGTTTTGACCTAGCCCTTGTTCTACTGATAATTTCTTTGATTGTAAACACATGGTCCTGTGGGCTTTTCCCTTCCTAAATTCACTCTGTACATGTAAATACGACGGTTCCACTTCCTTCCTTAGTCTTTTTTCTAAAGTTTTTCGAACAGCTTCATTAGGGTATACTCAATAAGGTTAACCCTCTGTAATTGTTACAATCCATCGCATCTCCCTTTTTGAAATCGGTAGTATTAATCCGATTTCCCAATCTTTCGGCATCTTCACCTCCTTCCAAACTCTATTAAATATTTTCGGTAATAGCTGAATTCCACTCTCTCCATGCTTTTAACCATTTCTGTCGTAATTCATCACTACCAGGTGTCTTGCCATCTTTCAATTCCATTATCGCTACTACTAAGTCTTCCCTTGCGATTTCACACTCTTCTTTTTCTGCTTCTTCTTCTGTTATACTTATTGCTTCATCTTCTACTTCTTGCATCGTTTCTGTTTCTTGCTCTGTTTCCATTACAAGCAGCTTCTGAAAGTATTCTTTCCATCGTTTCATTTCTTAATACCTCTCCTTTTCGTTGTTAATTGCTATATATATGCTTTCTTATTATTTCTTACACTTTTTAGAACTTTGAAGAATAATTTTTTGGTTTGCTTTACTGTCTTTTTCGAGTTTGGAGAGAAACTCCATGATTTTTGTTTAGATTCTCTTATTAAGTTTTTACTTTACTCTTTGCTCCTTGTATTCTTCATAATTATTTTCTACTGTGTTGTTCAGATACTTCTGCCACTTTGTTTTGTCAAAACATTTTAGATTGTACGAACGTACGGCTAATTAGCCTACTTTCTAAATTACGACCCCGCTTGTATATGGGTTTTTCGTGTTGTTCCGCCTGAATTTAAGCATATCAAATTTTATGCAAGCATTTAGTGGCTTTATAGCGTACTCAGCTGTATCATCCGCTTGCCGCCGTCAAATTGTATCATCTTTTCTTATATTCGTTGGCACGCTAGGTTACAAACTATCGATCCGTCTACGACTTGCTTTTAGGCGTGCTTCTGGCATTAATTTAACAAACAACGGCCATGGGTGCAAGAGAGAGGGCCAGTTACAGCTCGGCTGTCCCAACACCTTATTATCGATCGCGCTGTCTGAATGCATTTTTCGAGGCCGTCTGGAGCGGCGTTTCCAGAGCAGTTGGGATCCGACTTTCAAAAAGGCAACAAGTAGTTTTGACGCGTGGTGTTTCTCGCCGCCCTCTGCGGCCTCGTGCCGTGGGGGGGGGGGGGGCGTTTGCTATGTGTCGTGCAGTAAATCTCCCGATTAGTGAGTTCCCGTTATTTTAGTGTGTGTGTGTGTGTGTGTGTTCCCAGACTTCGAACGAGTCGGTCACAGGACTGTGTGTGTGAGGGTTGTTTGTGCTTGTCCCATCGAAAACCAGGCGCTTCTCCGTCTTAGTAAATGAGCCGTGGGCCAATATAACCCCTGCTATGGGGGATCAAGTAGATCCGTGGTTAATTCTACATGCAAACCTGCGTGCCTTGTCGATTATTATTCCGGTTGCATCGTGGCTTCTAGTTAGGAAACTGCGGGACATCACCAACGCCGACGCTTCGAGCTCCATTGTTTTCCCCCTTGTTTCGTAGTCTTGGGAAACTCGTCTGGCTCCCAGCTGGGGCCCCCTTCGACTGTCACAGGTGAAGCTAAGCTATGGTACTGTACTATTTATAAGAATTCCGCGCTAATCAAAAAGTGCCATTTGCAAGCGCTCACTATTATTTGCGCAATCACTAATTCTGTTTCAACACACTCTGCCGATACGCAGTGTGCGTAGACTTTCAGTATACAGTGCCATTTGCACGCGCCTCGTTATTTGTGTAATCACTACATTTCTTTCAACACACCTGCCGATACGCAGTGTGTGCAGAATTTCCATTATACAGTGCCATTTGGTTACTGGTTTGGGGTTCATTTAGTAGTGCCTGCTGTATTCTTTTAACATCTTCTTCATAAGCAATTTTTTCTTTCTTATTTATATATCTTCACACTTTACCTCATCTTTATAACTCATCTCTTAACGAACTTTATACCGTTGTTTATTGTTTTCTTCTTCCAAAATATAAGAAAACTTAATTAACTTGAAAAACTTTTTTAAAATATTTTAAGTACATTAGGAATACAGTACGACTGTTTCAAACATAGATAAGGAGACTGTTTCTATGCACTCAAAGCATCAAAATTAAGAAATGATTGGATGTCAGTAAGTCAGTGAGTAAATTAAATGTAAAAATACAACTGATGTTGAACTAATGGTTTTGACACGCAGTTTAGAGTTGGGTCGTTCATGAATGAGTTTCCCTCTAGAACTCGAGTCAGAGCTATGTGTCTTGATATTCCATAGGAATCAGCCAATAGTACCAGTTTATACATACAAGGCGATTCACAAATAGTGTCTGATTTAGAGCCTTTATTCCTGCAACAAAAATTACTCTCTCATAGAATACTTTGCTGTTTTTCAATTTGAATACAATTTTGTATATAACAAAAGTGTCAATCAAATTGTGTTGCAGAAAAAACAGTGCTAAATCAAACACTATTCATGAATCACCCTGTATATATGAGTGTTACATTCCTTTATGGAATTTTAGCTGCCTTTTTGGAGCTCAGCTACTCCGATTTCCTTTTTTTAATCCTTTACTTTCTGGATTTATAATTTCTCGTGTGTTTTTCTTAAACAATTTCTCCTCATTCCTTTGATCTATCGACTGCACTTTGATCTCTGTTCCATAGTGTTCCATTTTGTCATTGTTTTCACTGTATTATTCTTATCAATGCCACTCCTCTCATTACATCTTTTCATTTCATAATTCATTAGTCCTCTGTACTCCTTCTCGCCTACTTTATTTGGTTTTAATGTAGCTCTCATTATTGGTTCCATCGTTCCCATAGGAAACAAGCCAATAGCACTTTACATTCCAAAATTTAAATGTATTACTTCTATTGCCATGCATTTTATTTTTTGGAGCTGCATTAAGGCAGAAGTTGCATATCACCTGATTAAATGAATAAGAGCAAGCAAAAATCGCTTTCATATGAAGTCTTTTAGAACACTCATAAAGCATGAGCAATAAAATTGGACTTAGATAAGGAACTGATGGATTTCAATTCCTCTACTTGTAGATTGAGAGCCAATTTTACTTCAATCAATCCTACAATATCAGTACCTACTATTTATCCGACGAAAGAAGAGCCCTGGTCATCACTGCTCTCTGTGTGATATAAGATTAAAAAATGTCTAGTCAAATCAGCATTCATAGTTTGACAATTAACTGACGTTTATAGAGCTGACATACAAGATGATTTTCTGAGATTAGGTAAATAGTACGGTGTAATTAGTCCAAAAAACGGCCTAACCTCAACATCCAAAGTAAAAGTTTCCCTTCAACTCCAAATTGTTCTATACATTCCACATATTGTTCGGTAAAAAGTTACACCATTTTAAGCGTCGGGTTTAGGGGGGGGAGGGAGGAGAAGTTAGTAAATTAGTAGTTTTTATCAGTTTTTCTTAAATATTTCGAAAATTATGCGGTTTAGCGCGAAAAGTGTTATACCTATACAAAAATAATCTACATTAAATTGCGAACAAAAATGGTCCTGTGCATAATCTTGCTAAAGTGAACGGTTCCAGAGTTAGGGAGGTAGTACGGTGTAATTAGTCCAAAAAACGGCCTAACCTCAACATCCAAAGTAAAAGTTTCCCTCCAACTCCAAATTGTTCTATACATTCCACATATTGTTTGGTAAAAAGTTACACCATTTTAAGCGTCGGGTTTGAGGGGGGGGGGGAGGGGGGAGAAGTTAGTAAATTATTAGTTTTTATCAGTTTTTCTTAAATATTTCGAAAACTATGCACTATACACACTATATACAAAAATAATCTACATTAAATTGCGAACAAAAATGGTCCTGTGCATAATCTTGCTAAAGTGTGTGAATTATGGCGGAGTTTGTGTTGAAATCTTGTAAGGACAAGGGTGGTGAACTAATTACTCTGACTAAAAAGGCGGCAATTTGCTTTAACAAAACACAATCCTGTGATTATCACATAGTTCGCACAGTATTCTAAAGACGAACAATAACAAAAATGACAGCAGAACAAAAAAAATTAGTTTCCTTAGTGATGTCATATTTTTTCCAAAAAATCTAAAAAATTTCTACATTTACACCCTCCGTAACTCTGGAACCGTTCACTTTAGCAAGATTATGCACAGGACCATTTTTGTTCGCAATTTAGTGTAGACTATTTTTGTACATAACACTTTTCGCGCTAAACCGCATAGTTTTCGAAATATTTAAGAAAAACTGATAAAAACTACTAATTTACTAACTTCTCCCCCCTCCTCCCCCAAACCCGACGCTTAAAATGGTGTAACTTTTTACCAAACAATATGTGGACTGTATAGAACAATTTGGAGCTGGAGGGAAACTTTTACTTTGGATGTTGAGGTTTGGGTCTAATTGCAGCGTACTAAAAGTACATTTTTTTCTAGCATAATTTTCAAGGTCAACTTTCTAGGGGATAAGTTGCATTCCTGCAGGGTCCCTAGTTTTAATAATGTTGGTACATAGATTTTTAGTTCTTTTCTTTCGCTAAAAAAATGATTGTCATTTTGACAGATATGTCATAATAGTGGGTAAAACGAACAGCATAGTAAAATATTGGAAATTTATTAATTATTAAACTTACAATATTTGAAAATAACATAATGAATGTTTGCAAAATTAAAGGTAATTGTAATTAAACGACAAATTGAAAGAATGATAAATTTTGACATTCAAAATTGACACAACCATAATTTTGAACAAGTTCTACCAACACGAGGTATAAAAATTTCCTAGCGTTTTAATCACATATCTACCAACACTGTAACACTTTGACAGTTACTATAGAAAAAAAAGTACTTTATATGATTCTAGCTTTCATTTAGATTTTAATTGAAATTAAGCAAACAATATTTTTCAATAATATTTATTAAATTTTAATTTATTATAATTATTAGGTACTATATTAGAATCACATTAATAATACGTAGGAAAATTGTTTAAGTAGATGGAATCAGCGAAAACAGTACATCAGTATTGGTTACTGGAACGTACAGAGCTGTTAATGCTACCCTTCACTTTAGATAAAGTGGCGAAGGGGGCAAAAAGGGGTGTCAATCGACAGCATTTGCGAAGCTGAGTAGAATGACACCAATTTCAACTTTAGGAAACGTCGGGGGGCAAAGTTACGCCACTTTCAATTTTTCATGTTAAGTTTATGGGAAAAGGAATTTACAAGGAAATATGCAGAAAACACCCCTCATTCATGCTCATGCGCAGTAAGTCTATACCGCGACGAAACTCCCGGCCATGCGCAGTAAGTTTATACCGCGACGAAATTGGGGGCCATTGTATAAAAGCAAAGTGATCACCAAGCAAACACACAGTTGTTGTTTAGTTTTCATTGAAAGCGTTTGACAATTTTCTTTTGTTTCCAATATGAGTAATTTTGTGCGTGTCTGGAATACCAGAAGATTGCCCATGACGGCAGACGGTGTTAGTTGGGCTGTCAGCCAAGGATTGCTGCCATCTGTGCCCCCAGATTGCCCTGTCCACCGCCAGGCAACAAAGCTGTACGTGACTGGAGTACATGGTGATGGTTTCCAATGTACAAAGTCAGGCTAGGTTAGGTTTGGTTAGGTGCAAATTCGGTGCTTAAAATCCATCTCCCATAGACTTAACATGAAAAATTGAAAGTGGCGTAACTTTGCCCCCTGACGTTTCCTAAAGTTGAAATTGGTGTCATTCTACTCAGCTTCGCAAATGCTGTCGATTGACACCCCTTTTTGCCCCCTACGCCACTTTATCTAAAGTGAAGGGCCGCCGCTGTTAAGATGTATTGATATAACCGTACTAAGCCATAGGGGCTGAAATTTGCTTGCTCATTGCGGAGGGTGGGTTCGATGGTTAAGAAGAGCGATCTTTTGTCAATTTCGACCCTCACCCAGATTAACTATCTTTAGCAGTCTGATAATGAGACCGTCCGTCCACTCTGTAGGTATTCTTCTGGTGTTCAAAATAGTCTGTTTACGTGGCTGCAGTAAATGTGCAGCGTTAGGGTAGAAACTGAATAGCTCAGATGGTACCTATGCTATCTGGTCCAGCTGCTTTTAACTAATTAATTTCCTTCTTAGTTTCTCAGACACTGAGCTCATTTGTAGAAATCCTCAGATGTTGGTGTGCAGCGTAAGTGATCAGGTTGTTAGGCTGTTGGTTGTGTAGATACGCTGAAAGTGCCCGTTTTTGAGAAATTTAAATCCAACGTCATGTAGAACTGCTTCTGCCTATATTATAATAGTTTGCTCTGTAGCTCATAATTTAAATAAACACCTTCTCTATGCATCTTATACATATATAGTTTCTCTGATGACCAGTTTAGAAGAATCTGGTAGGTCTGCAGTTTTCGATTTCTTGCGGGATCACTTTGTAGGTACCAGGACTAGATAAAACTAGTTGGTTACTTCTACGAATCTTCGCCCTTTTAACGGCAGACATACTAATTCCTAAATTCTCAAAGTTAACTTGTCATACCTGCTGCACACAAGATAAAGGAAGTAAATGCCTACCGTTTTCTCCTTCTCAAAATAGTTCAATAAATTCAGCAACAATTACCAAAACTGTGAGCAATGTCTTGTCTTGCATGACATATTAATACATAAAATTACACTTTGTCTTAACTCTGGAAAAAACTGCTGCTTATTGCTAGTGTACTACTACAAAACTGTCAAAAAGCGTTTATACGACAAATAACCTCAAAAAATGTGAAGGACAGATCAGCTGTTCATCACATGCAATGTTGCCTATAATTCCGGTATTGCAAAAATCGGTGAAATATTATAAATAATCCTGAAAATTGACCTAATTTATGTATAATTTGCGTATTAAGAGCACCCAATTTTTTCCAAATGGTTTTGCTAATATTTGTAGTTATTTTTACTGTTTACTGATAATATCTTCATTTGATCTAGGGATTTATAATTAAAGTTGGCAACACTGTATTTTACAGACACATACTGAGCTAGTCAAATCCATATCCAAACATCCAGAGACTTGTTCCAAAACGTTTATGAAATGCAACGAGATTTTTTCCATCTTTACTACAGTTGTATAAATCGAGGCTGATGTATAATAAGTTGAGTAAGCACCTTACTGGTGATTTAAAACAGAGTGTTTGAGAAGTGTGTGACTTTAGAAAAATGTGCTGTTATTATGTGTTTTTTACACACACAAAAAAGGAACTAGAAGCATTAGAAAAGTGGTAGTATAAGAGCATTAACCTGTAAGTATAAAACTTATTCCTAAAGTTGATTCGCTGCCACAACTCTTTTTTTGCCCTTCCTGTATTTAGAATGGTGAGAAATTGAAAATTGCTTGCCCTCAACAATTTTTTTAAATTCTTTAAAATAAAGGAGTATGTGTAAGTGACCAATAAAACATCCCATGTAGAATGTTTGTTCTGAATTCAATGGTTTAATGTAATTTTTTGTTTATTTCTAACTAATAATTTATAAAATTCTCAACATAAAAAAGCAGAGCTACCTATAAGTTTGAAACTGAGCATTTCATACCAAAAAAAAACATTAACCACAATATTTGATTTAACTAATTTTTCCCATCGTTATATTTAGTTGAATTCATAATAAAAAAATTAAACTACTAAAATACTAATAAACTAACTAAATTACTTTCGAATCAAAATAATCATTAAAGTGCACACGAGGACAAATTGTGCCATAAAATAATTTAAAAGAAGTTTACCTATATGGTGGTGCGTAGCCAACAGTGTAATAATTGGTCTGCCAAGCATATGACGCCAGGTGATGGTTAGGAAGGCGAGGTTTGAAGTAAAGTTATCGGCCAATAGCGCACTGTCATGGCTTGTGTAATACTCATCCATATCAAAATTCTACCCCAGGAGCAAGGAGCAAACATGCAACATACCGCATTCCACCTCTTAGCTGAACGTCACAATAAATAAGACATTACTACAAAGATTTAATGTCTGGATGCATCAAATAACAAGAAACCCGTAGAAGTCGAATTTACAGTACTGTACACTTCAACCCAAGCCAACGGTTAATTTTGAAAGTGTTGTTACAAAAACCAGGAAAACTAGACGGTCACAGTTAGTCTTGAAACAAAACTGAGTTTACGGAACAAATCTTAGCACCTCGGCAGTGAACTCAAGTCAAAATGAATGGGGGCAGTAAGATTTCTTCCACTCACGTGTCAAAAGCAAAAGTCAATGCTCAAAAATCCAGCTTTATCCAATACCTAGATGCACATTTCGACAGGCTATCGTAACTAGTGGACGGCCCATAATATTCTGCCAACTTGACTTCAAGAAGTTAATTTCGCTCTTGCAAATGTCTATCATTAGTTCATAGTCCGTTGCAATGTAATTTTGAGACATGTCCGTAAACTAGCGCATAATCAAAATATAAAGTTTATTTGTTGATGGTGGCATGAGGTGGTGATGAACGAAACTTACCTGTGGCGTGAAGGCAAATATTTTGTCACCTAAAGAGTACAGCTTGCTGGTACTCAAAATTCCTACATCACGAGACTTGCGGCCTGATAGACCTAATTTTTTATTACGCCCTAAAAAAGATTTATAATTAAATAAGTTCAGTAGCGGTTTGTTGTTCACACTTAGTACTTCTCGATGAGAACTGAAAGATTTTCATATAAGTAAGTAACTAGCACTTAGGCTTTATTTTAGAAAGAGAGTATTTACTGTAATGACGCCCCACCTGATAATAAAAGGCAATAGTAAATAAAAATATAATTAATCAGGGATAATCACCACAATTTAATGAATTAAATAGTTTTGATGTTTGAATTTTATATCAAACTCAAGGCTAATGAAAAGATGTAATAATTATATGATTAATAAATGGTTTATTGCTCTCTGTATTTTACTATTTGCAATTAAATAGGGCTTAGCTTAGGTAGGGCATGAAATAGACTCTTTCTCAGAGTAAGTTCAACAGCTTGTATTACAAATATGCTTTGCTGTATGATAAATTAACCAGTATGGCAGATGCATGACTTTGTATTTGGTACGTCTCTAACCTCACATTGACTGCAACAAACAAAATGATCTGCACGTACAAGAAATAGCATAAATTTAATTTCAAAACCAAAAACAGGCCAGACCACATCAGGTAAACGCTGCTAAATATGTGACGTGGCTTCCGGCTACTCGGAAAAGGGGCCCCAAAGTTGTTCGCACTTGGACAATTCTTGCAGCTGGCTGTTACTCTTTACTGGGCACTGCTCTTACTCTAAACTTTAGCCACAAAGATCGACTATACCCAGGTGACTATAGTAAACAGAAGTTTGGCTCCACAAATAATTTTCTTTACTATTAATTTTAAACAAACTAGGAGCTCCAGTAGCACACAGCCTAACTGTTACAAGCTTCTATTTGATCTTATTTTTTAAACAATTGACATTCTCGTTTCCTAGCAATAATGATTTACATTTGTTCATAAGAAAAAAGGATTGATTTACATGTTTATTTATGGACTATAGTATTGGTAAAATATTCTTGCATAACTACTAAAATGTTTTTATTCTTTGAAATTGTTCACGTAGCACTTTGCTCTGCTTTTTAACCACTTGGTTTTAATTGCACTTAATCACATAAGTTTATTTAGCACTGTATGTCTTCTGATAGGTTGCCTTATTACTTCCTCGTACTGCTATGCTTTGCCTTTCCGTTACCGTGCCGATTGTGGCTAATAAACCTTTCATACTAATAACGCTCATACAATTTCTGTACTTCACAAAACATCTTGTATTATTTTAAAATTCATATCATTGTTTGACGTTATTCAAATCAACCCAGTCAGCTACATAATTCAAGCTGCATTTGCCATACCAAACATTAATTATGACTGAAACTCTGAACGTACCCCTTCTGAAATCTTTCTTATCTCATGCCAACCCCTTACTCACATTTTTAATTACCATTGCTCATATCAAGTGTATTTATTTGTGTAAAATACTGACTTTCTTGCAATAAATAAAATAGTTAATTCTGTGCTCATTTTTGAATCTATTCATTCTTGTGTTAACTGGGCAATCAGAATTGCTGTTGGCAGTATACCATTACTATACTGATATTCCCACTCCCTCAAAACCCTGTCTATCCTATTTCTGTACATTTATATTCGTATTTCTACTTAACACAATGTTCAGCTTTCAATTGCTTGAACGTTATTTGGATTGTGTCAGAGAGGAAGTGACATGAAAAGATGAAGGGTATAATGCAGGATATGGCAAACAAAAGAAATTAGAATGGATCAGCAACGTTCGTACGAGATGCATCAATTAAGGGAGGAAAATAAGGAAATAAAAACATTCAAATATTACACACAAAAATGGAACAAATGGAAGGAGAAAAAAGAACAAGATAACTGCGTCAGGCCTGAAAGTGGATACTAAAGAGAATTTCATTGAAAAGGAACTTGGAATTATAGAAATTAAGACATGTTTTGTGGAACTGGAGAAGCAGATGATAAATGACACAGAGTAGAAGTGGAACCCAGACAAGAACGTTGCAAAACCCAAACAGCAAAAAACTAACTAAAATGCACAGGATAGTACGATCATAACGACCAGGCTATAAAAAAACAACACCAAACTGACAAGGCATGTTAGCAGGCAGCAGTGAGTGAGGATGGTAAAAGAAGAAATGATAATAAGACTAAGATTATGATGATGAGGAAAGTAGAGAGCACAGAGAGAAAGTAGTGGAGATGCATGCATCAAAAGATAAAAAAATAACAGCAAGGATGAAAAGAAACAACAAAGTATAGTAAGTAAAAATAGAAATACGGAACGTTAAAAGTTTAAATGAAAACGAAGCAGATTCAATTGAAGAGCAGAAAAAGCTAAGAATGAACCCTATACAGTATATAAAAGTACTGAAACTACCAAACAGCTATTGGATATACCAATTTGGAGTGAGCAAATGACAAAATTCAAGAGTGGAAGTAGCAGTACTAATAAGGGAGAAAAAAAAAATAAAATAGGTGAAAAATTTAAACATATTTAATGAAAGAATATAAATTAGCACTAAGGAAGAAAAAATAAAAGAAGAATATACACTAATAGTGGCAGCCCCAAAAAGAATACAAAATACAAATTTTTCAACAAACTACAATTAGAAATAGATACCACAAAGTAATAATAATGGGAAACCTTGACGGCAGAATAGGTTGGCAGAAATGAAGGAATTTAATAGTACCTCGGAAAACAAGGTTAACATACAAGATATACAAATAGAAATAGAGCAATTGAACTTAGCCCAGAAAACGACCTATTTTATAATCAAAGAAATCTACAACGACAACAAGGGAGGCACCAACCAGAATAGTGATGTTGACAATTTACTACACTTCAGCAAAAAGAGATCTAGGATAAAATACTAGATATAAAAGTACAGAGAATGAAACGATAATCTGCCCTGATTGGGAAAAAGGTAACTTGAAAAGAGTTTCATGTGTACTGAGCTAGCTAGGTGAACAAGGGCAAATAACTTATAAAAATACGAGACATTTCATTTCAATTAAACCCAATGGAGAAGCCACTGAGGAGCCTCATTTAAAAAGGACCTGAGATCATAAGCAACCACTATCAATTACATTAACAATGTCACTGAAAAATTAAAATAGAACGATGAAAACAGAATCTACAAAAAAACTAACAAAAGAAATGTGGAAAAAATCAGTACTTTTAGAATCAGAGTAACAAAACTAACAAATAGGAACACCAAGAGTTTACACTGGCGAACAGAAGAAACTAAAGCAGCAGTTAAAGAGAAAAAAAAATGGAGAAAATACCTCGACAGAAAATACACAGAATCTAAGCTAGCAATAGTACAAGTAAAAAGAATGATAAAATAAGAAAATACAATTTTATGGAAGGAATTTAGACAAAAGATGACAAAACTACACATAGAAAATCAGAAGCTATTTTTATTTGCACAATACGAAGCACAATAGAAAAGAAAAACGTGAGGAATAACATATAATGGAAGAAAGGAAGACCTACTGGAGAAAGATAAAATCGAGTTACAGGAATTACAGGAAACCATAGGAATAGCTAAATTATGTAAAGTAGCAGGGTATCACAAAGTAACAAAGAAGATGAAAAAATCATTAGAGGACCTAAGGGAAATAAAGAAGATGGATTGCAGACAAGAAAAGGCATTTGAGGAGACTGGCAAATAATATTGCAAAAAAGAGGAATCAACAAAAATAGTGGAAAAACAGGAAGAAATAACCCAAATGACACAACATAGCAGAGGGAGAGAAATATGAAAAAGGGTAAACTGGGCACAAGAATTATGCGAGTAAGTACAGTACCTTCAGAAATGATCGAACGTTTTTGAATGGTCATTAGTTTGGCACTAGTTATTTTAACTATTTGATGTTGGCTACTCTTGCAGTATTATGTTTTGACATTGAAATATTTCATTGGCGTTCGTTCATTGTGCAAGGTGTTGTACGAAGTTTACAGCTGGTTTCAGCGTACTATTCTTTTGCAAAAATCATTTTTCTAATTAACGTATTCGAGTTTGGTGTAAGTATAAACACTAGTTTTGAGGTTATATTCTTATCTTAGATTACAAATTATAAACATGCCATTCACACCTGAACTAGATGCTTTTATTCTAATGGCTCACTTTCGCAGTGGAACCGGAAATCAGTATGGTTCATGGTCATAGTCCATCAGTCATTCATCGAACAATTTAATGAGGCGTTTCCAGGTGTGCGATGCTTTTGCTCACCATAAGCGGATTACTATTTTCTGTTTCGAAGACAAAAACTGCATCTACAAAAGTAAATCAACATGCAGACCTACTCATTTAACCAAAGAAAAAATAGCTGGCATTAATAATCGAATGCAACTAAGCCTGCACAAATCAGTTTCCACATTGACTGCCCAAAGTGGTATGTAAACAATAAATTGCTCATTTACAGCATAATTTTTATTTATTTGGGCATTTAAAAACTAAAATATACAGAAACCGTACAATATGATAAGTGTTGCCTGTTTTCCAGTTAATTTTTAAGTTGTTATCGTTATTTGTTGATGACCGGAGCAGGGGTAATCCCTTAAACAGCATTTAGAGTAGAATAGGCTAATTACTTATCTTAAGTGAAATGTACTATTTTGTCCTGAAACTAACTAAAAATTGAATTGATGCGATTGAAATTAGTTTCCACTTTACATTTTGTATCAATACAATGTTTATAATAAAAAATGTATGATTATTCCGATTTACTTGTTTATTCCTTGCGAGGTAAAATTTTATGATTTTGAATAATTAACACTTTAATCGCCACGTGAAGCTAACGTGCATCTCTATCTTTTTATTTACAGCGCCGTGTGATGCTAACTTGCATCTCACGTTGAAAAGTTTTCGTGGCCGTGTGATTCACGGTAGCTTCTCATTGTGCGTAACTTTACATGCTTTGCTTAATGCACGTGGCCTCCTATACCCAACAACACATTTACCCCTTGGATAGCGTATTTGGTTGCCTATTTATAGGCGTTTCAATATTAGATATGTTTTATTGTTTCTTCTACGTATTTTGTATTGCGGCGATTAACGTGTTAAGACTGTTTTCATAAGAGCTAGGTTGATTTGAGTGTTATTTATTTTCACTGAATGAGAAATTAATGAATGGTAACATTATAAAGTGTTTACCCCCAGTACCCACTCGGATGCCACTGCTACGAAAACTAAAATGTTTACAGTAATACCAACTTCTGTTAAATGGGTTGCCTACATACGTCCTTAATCAGCGTTCGATCATTTCTGAAGGCACTGTATAAGCATTTTAAACTTGAAACTATATACCTTACTTACTCCTTGGCTTCATCAGTCCTTAAAGGACCATAGCCTCCCTCTCGGTTTACGGAGCCTGGTCTTTTACAGGGAGCGGCGGCTGCCCGCACCCCAACCCTGCTGTTATAGTCAGCAAGGCTGCCTGCTCATCTCATCGCTGTTTGTCGCAGTCTGTTGTTGTTATCATTATGTATGCTGTTGCAGTTTTTCTTTCGCATCTCTTACAATCCCTGCCCACTCCTTTCTGTTTTTCGCTTTTCTCTTCCAGTTCTTTATTCCGAGCTCTTGTAAGTCCCTTTCTAAATTGTCAGTCCATCTACTTCTTGGTCTTCCTTGTTCCCTCTTACCATCAATTTTTCCCGTTAAGAGTTTTTTTTGCACTTCGCGTATCCTCCATGCGTTGCAAGTGTCCTGCCCAACTCAAACGTCTGCTTCGTATTTCATTGGTAATACTCGGGCCATTAAACATTATTTTGAGTTCATGGTTCATTCTTACTCTCCACCCGTCATTCTCTTGTACCGGACCGTATATTTTCCGCAAGATCTTCCGCTCCCATGTCTCTAACATCTGTTCTTCTTTTCTAGTGAGGCTCCATGTCTCTGCTGCGTATAACACTACGGGTCTAATTACCGTTTTGTACACTTTTATTTTAGAGTTTGTTGAAAGCGTTTTTGACTTTAGCACATTTTGTAGCGCGTAGAAGCACTTATTTCCTTGCATTACGCGGGCATTCACATCTTCCCGTATTTCATTTCCCCCACTAATTAACGACCCTAAATATCTGAAGCACTCGACTTTCTCGAAACATTGCCCGTTTATGCTTATATTTGTAATATTTTCGAACTTTCCAGTGTTTCTTGTTGTTATCATGTACTTAGTTTTTGTGGAATTTACCCTTAAACCCTGTACTGCCGCTGCTTCCTCGAAATATTTATACATTTCTTCTAGCTCTTTCGTGTTTCTGCTAATGAGATCTATATCATCCGCATATGCTAGTACTTGGCAATGCCTGTTAAAGATTGTGCCTCCAGGGTTTATTGGTAGGCTTCGTACAACCCTTTCTAGCACAAAAATGAAAAGTGTTGTTGAGAGAGCGTCTCCTTGTCTCAACCCCACCTCTATTTTGAATTCTTTTGAAAGTTGATCTTGAATTCTCACTTTTGCTTTAGTATCTGCTAAGCACATTTTCACTAGGTTAATTAACTTCGGCGGTATTTTAAACTCTTGTAACCCTTTGTATAATTCGCTTCTTATTATGGAGTCGTACGCTTGCTTAAAATCAATAAACATATGGTGTAAGTCGGTATTAAATTCATAGAATTCTAAAGTGTGCCTTATTGTAAAGATCTGATCGATAGTCGATCGATTTTTTCGGAACCCACACTGATAATCTCCTACCGACTTTTCCATATAAACACTTAATTTTTTCTCAAGTAATTTACTAAATATTTTGTACCCAACGTTTAATAGTGCTATGCCCCTGTAGTTCTCGCATCTAGTCTTATCCCCCTTTTTATGTAGTGGACATATGATGGCAACCTTCCATTCTTCTGGAATTTCTTCTTCTTCCCAGATTCTTTTTATGATGTCGTATATTTCTCTTACAATTAGTGGGCCTCCGTATTTTATCATCTCTATCGTTATACTGTCCTGTCCTGGTGCCTTATAGTTCTTCATTTTCATTATGGTTTCTTCTAGTTCTTCATATGTTGGTGTTTTTGTTTCGATATCCTCTTCTTGCCCCGAAGCCCTTTCCCCTGCATTCTGTTCACTGTTGTCTTGTGTACCCAATAGCTCAACGAAATAGTTCCTCCATCTTTGAATAACCGCCTCTTTGCTGCCTAACAAACATCCATCCTTATCTCTACATAACGTTGTTCTTGGCTGAAAACCTCTCTTTTGATTATTTACTTCCTTATAAAATTGTCTTATATTTCTACTTTGTCCATACTCTTCCATTTTTTCCAGTTGTTGTTGCTCGTACAGTCTTTTTTTTGCTCTGCAAGTCTTCTTTGCTGCTTTTCTTTTCATAGTAAATTGATTTATCTTTTCCTCCGTATTGTCCCTCAACATCTCCAACCTGACTTTATTTCGTTCCTGCACTGCTTGTTTACAGTCATCGTCGTACCATTTCTTGTTTTTTCTTCTTTTCTTTTCTCCCACCGTTTCTTTTATTGTTATTGTTATTGCTGTGCTCACTTTTTTCTACCTTTCTTCGACATCTTCCGGTTCGTCTCCTTTTTCATTTCTTGCCTTTTCTATTCTTGTTTCTAGGGCTCTCTGATATTCGTTTCTCTTTTCTGTATTAGCAATTAATTCCTCGGTATTATATTGTATTTGTTGTGTCTCATTTTCGCTTCTTTCTTTAGATATTCTTTGTCTTATCTTTGCTATCACCAAAAAGTGGTCAGAATTGATGTCTGCGCCCCTATAGCTTCTGCTATCTAGAATATCTGATGAATGCCTGGCGTCTATCAGTATATGGTCTATTTGGTTTCTCGTTCTTGTGTCCGGGGATATCCAGGTTTCTTTGTGAATGTTTCTATGCTGGAATCTCGTACTGCCAATTATCATCCTTCTCCCTGTTGCAAAGTCTATCAGCCTCCTTCCATTGTCATTGCTTTCCTCGTGTAAACTATGTTTGCCTGCTACCCTCTGGAACACCGCTTCTCTTCCCACCTTCGCATTTAGGTCGCCTAACACAATTTTAATATCATGATTCACTATTTTATCCATGTTCCTTTCTAAAGTTGCGTAAAAGCTTTCCTTTTCCTCGTTTCCCTTGTCCTCAGTTGGTGCGTGTACATTAATTAGGGTCATATTAAAAAACTTAGCTTTTAATCTCAAAATCGCCATTCTCTCAGTGACCGCTTTGAAATCCATTATTTTGCTTTTGAATTTTTTACTAATCACGAAACCCACTCCAAATCCTCCCTTTAGCGCCCCACTATAACATATTGTATATCCTTCATAATCTATAATTCCCCCATCCTTCCACCTCATTTCTTGTATAGCAGTAATATCTAGTTTGTAGCTCTTTATTTCTTTTATTAAATTTTCTAATGTTCCTATCTCTGCTAACGTTCTTACATTCCACGTTGCTAACCTAAAATCCCTCCTTTGCTTCTTTTTATTTCCACTTTGCATAACCAATTTGTCGCCTTTATCGTCGTCATTATTGTCCGTCCTTTTCCATTCGTTTAATAGTTTTTTTGGTTAGTTTTTGTTATTTTTCTGAATTGTTGATTAAGCTCGTCGTTCACTGGGGACCGTTCGCTAACCGTACGCTTCTTATCGTCATTATTTTCATTTCCTACCCTTGCAAAATATTCCGTTCCGTACGCAGTTCCGTTTACAATCAGTTTATCATTTCTAAGAAATGCTCTATGCCCTAGTTGCCTAGCTCGTTTTAAGTGAGGGATCAACCCTTTTCTGTCCTGCTGGACCTTTTTTGTATAGTCATCGTTAACCCATATATCTGATCCTTTTAAGAGTTTTGCTTGCTTAAATACTTCCATTTTCTTATCCCACATTAGAAATTTAACCAGGATTGGCCTTTTTTTGTTTGGCTGGAAAGTCCCCAGCCTCCGTATTTCCTCTACATCTGCATTTACATTACTGCTTACTTTAATTTTTTCCAGCAGCTCTTGAATCTTTCCTTTCGTATCCTCTTGCCTTTCTCCCTCAGTATCCACTATTCCTTGTATTACTACATTTTTTTTCTTTATTTCCTTCTCCACCAATTCTAGTCTCTCCTCCTGAGCCCTAATTATCTGTTTTAATTTTTGGTTCTCTTGCCTTAGCGCCTTTATTTCTGTTGCACTCTTGTCTATCTTCTCCTCCATCGATGTCAATTTTGCGCTTATTTGAGTAAACATGCTCTTTATTTCTTTCATTTGGTTCTTCTCATCCTCGCTTTCCGATCCGTTTTCGGAAACCATCCTTGCTAGTGGTATTTACTATATACCACACAACTTAAAATTTATTTTTTTTAGCACTCTAGAAGCGAATTTAACCACTACACAGTAGTGCTTGTTTTTGGAAAATATATCCTTTGTGAGATTACAGACCTTGTTATTATTATAGAGTTATTACTGTATAAGTAAAAAATATTGTAAAATCAATGTTTTGCTGCGCTTCCTACATAAAAAACCTTCCAATTCTCATTCAGAAAGTTCCACGCTGTTATTTCTTACCTAAATATGTATAAAGATGTGATAAGACTTTTGCTGGCTGTACTTCAATAGGCGCAACTTCAGCAATAGTCTGCACCACTACATCGTGTTCTGCCAACTTATCTCTTATTTCGTTGTCTTCAGCTAAAATCACAACTTGCACAACAACGTCTGGTTTTTTCTCTGAGCACAGACGTCTGTTCAAAGGGTCCAGTTCACCTGGTGCTAAAAATCCCTGAAATGTATTGACTTATTAGTTTGGTTTACCTAATTTATAATTTAGAAATTAAAATGTTTTTCTGAATTAAAAATACTTGTCAAAAAATACTTTATGTCTTGCTAATGCTGTAGTATACAATTTTTTATAAATCTTGAAACAAATAACTCAAGATTTAGTAAGCCCTGCTCTCAATCTGCAAAATTAATATTAAAGAATATCAATGAAACACCTGATTCATCAATGAACGTCCAAAAATGCATTTTATACGGTGTACATTTTAGAAGTAAATTGTTACATAAACTCTGTTCACATCTTTTTGGCATGAAAGTTGGCCATGACAGTTTCCCCAATTTAGCTTTGTAAAATTACTTTGTTGTGTTTAAACGAGGTTTACATTTGAGGTTATGGTTACCAAATGCTTTTAGGTTAGAAAACATGACAAAACACCTTCAAATGCAAAGTCATATTTAAGCAGAATATAAAATAGAACTATTTATGTATTATCCATTTACTTGACATTTGCACTGTCAATACCAAATTTTTTTAAAATTTCTCCACTATACCAGCGTACATATATCAAACAAGTAGAGACACTCATGCCAAAGTTGAATCCTGTCTAGACTGCCTGGGAAAGTAACTCGGTGGGTATTTCTTAACTTGATTATCAGATGGCAGCACAAAGTTCTACCAATCAGAGCCAGTTACTGCCTCTGCTATCAATCATATGTGATAAAGTAGTGGCGCCATCTGTTAGTACTATCGGAAAGTCCCTCCCAGGAGCCGTTCAAGGTCATCAAAATCGGTATTTTTACATCAAAGGAACCGACAGTGAGTGTCTCTACTTGTTTGATATATGTACGCTGACTATACTTCCAAAATAATGTTTTTTATTAGACTGTAGGTACATTAATTTATGTACTGTTTGAGGCTTTCGCGGTTACTCGAATTATTCTCCTTAGCATAGAATTTCGGCTTAGACCGCGTAGTATTTGCATATGAACACCCAGCATTTTCTGGCTTAATGTGCCTTGCACCTTGTGAAGTCGAGCAAAAACCCGCGCGATGGCCATGCTCTCTGGTGGCTCGTGTTGTTTGAGTATCTTGAGAACGAGGATACTTAGGCAGATTTGGCCGTTTTGCTGTTTGTGCATCCATATTCACTAACGTTTCGCAAGACCTTGCAGCTTGCATCATCAGAGTGAAAGTCGCACTAAGAACCGAAGGTCGGTGTGGAGCTATTTATAGTCCTCTGTGCCAGGCGCGCGGAGTGGCGTAACGCTGGTTGGTCATCCGAGTGCAACGTAATCCGTGGGGCGTGGCCGTATGACGCACAGTGGTTGTAATGCTTTAGATCGTGTATCACAGGGGTCCACGTTTTACTAAGTTTAAAGCCATCTTCTCTGTTGATATTATTTGGATGTTTTTCTATTTCTATGGCTTCACGTATCACTCGCGGGAAGTAATGAGGTATTCTGGCAAGAACTCTGGCATGCTCAAATTCTAAAGTGTGCCCATTTGTAAATGTATGCTCAGCTACGGCTGATTTTGTGATGCGTTTGTGTTTGCAATCGCCTTTATGTTCTTGGAGTCTTAGATCAACGGAACGACCAGTCTGTCCAATGTAACTCGAGCCGCAGGAACAAGGAATGCGATATACGGGCAACGGCTTCAGATCGGTAAAAGACAAGATTCCAAGTTTAAAAACCGCTGGCGTATATCGCATTCCTTGTTCTTGCGGCTCGAGTTACATTGGACAGACTGGTCGTTCCGTTGATCTAAGACTCCAAGAACATAAAGGCGATTGCAAACACAAACGCATCACAAAATCAGCCGTAGCTGAGCATACGTTTACAAATGGGCACACTTTAGAATTTGAGCATGCCAGAGTTCTTGCCAGAATACCTCATTACTTCCCGCGAGTGATACGTGAAGCCATAGAAATAGAAAAACATCCAAATAATATCAACAGAGAAGATGGCTTTAAACTTAGTAAAACGTGGACCCCTGTGATACACGATCTAAAGCATTACAACCACTGTGCGTCATACGGCCACGCCCCACGGATTACGTTGCACTCGGATGACCAACCAGCGTTACGCCACTCCGCGCGCCTGGCACAGAGGACTATAAATAGCTCCACACCGACCTTCGGTTCTTAGTGCGACTTTCACTCTGATGATGCAAGCTGCAAGGTCTTGCGAAACGTTAGTGAATATGGATGCACAAACAGCAAAACGGCCAAATCTGCCTACGTATCCTCGTTCTCAAGATACTCAAACAACACGAGCCACCAGAGAGCATGGCCATAGCGCGGGTTTTTGCTCGACTTCACAAGGTGCAAGGCACATTAAGCCAGAAAATGCTGGGTGTTCATATGCAAATACTACGCGGTCTAAGCCGAAATTCTATGCTAAGGAGAATACATTAATTTAGTTATTAAAATGTCAACTAAAAAGTTGGGTTATCCCGATTATCCTATGCGTATGACACTCGTATGACGGTTATCATTTGAAAATGTCTGACTGCTCTCCTGCTATCCGCTTCTTCCATTATTTTAAGTCAATTATAGCAAAAAGGTTAGTCAAATAGTGCGTATGAATTTTAAAAGTTAAAGTTTAGTTAAATTCATATGAAGTACTTAATAGTATTTGTACAGACTGTGGACATATGTGTAAGTGTTTGCAAAGTTATAAGTGCCTTATTAAAAGCCCAATTAGAAGAAATACAGTTTTTGAGGTTATGGATATGTGATTGATTACATGATGACTTGCAAAATATGTAAAGATGAAGTAGATGATAGTGATCAGAACTGCTTTTGTGATTTTTGTAAGCTGCCTATGCACAAGAAATGCTTAGGCTTATCAGCCACGGAAGATCGGTGTTTACCTTTAAAAAATCGGGTCTTAAAAATAGTGTGCGTGGAATGTGCTAATGGCATAAGCAAATTAGCTGAATCAATGGATGTAATAAGAAGAGAACTGAATGAAATCAAAAACACAGTGAGTAACTCATCTACAGGGGATAAAAAAGAGAATAAGTTATATAGCCAAGTTGTTAAAGAAGTCAAAGAATGTAATGAGATTATTGTAGTTAAACCAAGGGTAGTACAGGAAGCTGGAGTAACAAAAGAAGTACTGATGAATAAAATTAAACCGCAACAGTTATCAATAGGAATACAGGGAATTAAGACACTAAAAGATGGTGGAATAGTTGTTGCATGTAATTCTCATGATGATAGGGAAAAGCTGAAAGAGGAAGTGAAGGAAGCATTAGGACAGAGTTACAATGTAAAAATACCAAAAGCAATTAATCCAAAGGTAAAAATAATTGGTATATCAGATAACCTAACGAAGGAGGAAATTACTGAGGCGATCGTAAAACAGAATAAATTTACAAAAGATTTTAAAACGATTAATGTGTTGGCTGTAAAGAAAATGAAAACTAAGTATATGGCTATTGTGGAGTTGAATGGAGAAATATTTGGTGAAATTATGAAGGAAGCGAAACTTAATATTGGTTGGAACAGATGTAATGTTTACGAATACGTTAATGTAATGCGATGTTATAAATGTGGACGATTTAACCACTTTGCAGCAGAATGTAAAAATAAAGAAGTTTGTCACAAATGTGGATCCGAATCTCACAAATCCGGAGAGTGTGAGAGTAGTGAAATGAAGTGCATTAATTGTACTGAGTCTAACACAAAGTATAGGTTGGATCTGGATGCGAATCATGCATCATACAATATGGAGTGTCCGGTGAGAAAGAAAATTGAAGGAGCTATAAAGAATAAAACAAATTATAGAGCATAGCAATTAAAGCAAAAAAAGACTGTGAATAGTGGGGTTTTGTGTATTAACTCGCAGGGTCTCACAACAAACTTCGATGAAATATCTTATTATGTAATTGATTCAAAGCCCCTTCTTGTGTGTTTGACTGAGACTCATATAACTGAGGACATTGACGTGTGCGAACTAAAAATTAGGAACTATTCTTTTGTTCAGTCCGTTTCACATAGCAGACATACAGGTGGTGTTGCAATATATATTAGATCTGAAATTCAGTTTCGAGTGTATAAGGAATATGTTATTCAGAATAACACATGGTGTTTAATAATTAACTTCAAGTACAGTGGAATTGAATACTATCTAGCAAGTATTTACCATTCACCCAGTAGTGCCTCAAATATATTCTTAGATGCTATATCGGAGTGGTTTGATGATGAAGTATTACAGAGATCGAACTGCATTATAATGGGCGATTTTAACATCGATTGGTTTGCTGAAAATGACTTTTATAGAAATAGGTTAGTTAATGAGGTTAATTTATTAGGAATGAAACAAGTAGTAACAAAAGCAACCAGAGTGACATGCAATTCTAAGACTTTGATAGATCTAGTAGTAACAAATATTCCAGACCTGAAAGTAGAGGTTAAAGAGGAAGAAATCTTAACTGACCACGAAACTCTATGTGTATACTTGAAAAGCAAGGTGGAGATTACAAATAATTGCTCAGTCCTGAATAGAAAACTGAATGATAACAATATGAGAATGATTGCATTGTCATTGATGGATATGGGTTGGCAGTATAATAGTACCGATGTAGACAATTTATTTAATACTGTATATAATAACGTAATAGCAGCCCTTGATATGTATGCACCTAAAGTAAATGCAGCAGATGGTTATGTTTGGAAGTTACCATGGGTTAACGAGCAGGTACGACAACAACGGAAATTAAAATATGAAATATATCAAAGGTGTAAAATAACAAATAGCACCGAAGAATGGAACAGGTATAAAAAAGTAAGAAATTCTTTAACAGAAATGTTAAGAAAAGAACGAAAAAAGTACTATGAAAGGGCTATTGCAGACAACAGACAAAATCCACGAAAATTATGGAAAGTATTAAAATCGTTGATAAAAAGTGAAGAACAAGTAGTAATAAAGCAAATTATGAGAGATGGAATATTGATCTCAGGTGATAAGAATGTAGCCAATGCATTTAATAGTTATTTTATAGAGAGTATCAAAACTATAGTTGATAGTATTGAAAACGTACAACAGTCAGATGTGAACGACATTCATTATCAAATCGATGAAGAATTTCATACTTTTAAACCCATTAGTCTAGCAAAACTTCAGAAAGTTATCTTATCCATTAAAAAGAAAAATAGTCCAGATGAATTAACTTTGGTGATTATACATAAACTGATCGATGCTATAGGGTATCCTTTACTAAATATGATAAATACTAGTCTATCAAAAGGTGTTTTTCCTACCAAGCTGAAGAAGTCAACAGTGGTACCAATTCCAAAAGTTCAGAAGGCAATGGATTGTAGTGAATTTAGACCAATCAACTTACTATCTGTGTGCGACAAAATTATGGAAAAAATTGTTTATGAACAACTTTTAGACTTTATACAGAAGCGGAACATATTAGTCGATCAACAATCTGGTTTTAGAGATAAGCGGTCATGTGAAACAGCATTACAACTGGTAATATCTGAATGGAAGCAAACAGTGGACACAGGAAAGACAGTGATTGCTGTGTATCTTGACTTTAAGCGTGCTTTCGAAACAGTTAACAGAAAAGTGTTAATAAACAAAATGAGATCGTATGGTATAACAGGTGTGGTGTTGAGTTGGTTTGAAAGTTATTTGACTGATAGAGATCAGATTACAAGGGTTGGTAATAGTGAATCAAATAGTTTAAAGACAGAACATGGTGTACCCCAAGGCAGTATTCTCGGCCCTCTGCTATTTATTGTTTATATAAATAATATCGTAAATGCCATACAGCATTGTTCTATACATCTGTTTGCTGATGATACACTTATTTATTATTCAGGTGACGAGGTGGATAACATTGTGCATGTTTTAAATGAAGATCTAATGAAAGTTAATCTGTGGTTAAAAACTAACAAATTAAAATTAAACACGGATAAAAGTAGGTGTATGATATTGGGTAAACAACAAAGTAATGACCGAGAAGACTGTGGTATAAAGGTGGACCAAGAGGTAATACATAAAGTGGATAAATATAAATATTTAGGGGTGTGGATAGACTCTAAGCTTAAATTCAAATATCACGTAGACTATATATGTAAAAAAGTTGGCAAAAAGGTTGGACAATTGAGGCGAGTAAGCGTATATTTATCTTATAATTCAAGACTGACTTTATATAATAGTATAGTGTTGCCTCATTTAGAATATTGTAGTACTGTGTTATTTCTGGTGAACAAGGGGGACATACAGTCGCTGCAAATCCTACAAAATAAAGCAATGAGAACGATAATTGGGTGTAACAGATATACTCCCATCCGGTGTATGCTAGAATGTTTGTCATGGTTGTCTATTAAGCAGAGGATTTATTTGAGTGCAATGACAATGGTACATAAGATGAAGATGTCGATAACACCGGTTTATTTAAATAAAAAAATCTGCTTGGGAAGCGACGTTCATAATTATTCAACAAGGCATAGAAATGACATAAGAAGTGAATTTGCCAATACTGAGGGAGGAAGAAGATCACTTTTTGTACTGGGCATTAGTGAATATAATAAATTACCATTAGATATTAAGGCAATTACCAACATAGGACATTTTAAAAGATCTCTAAGGCAAAGACTGCTACAGTGTTAATTTATATTATAGTATAGGCAAATACACGCACACATATATATATACCTATATTTCTGTTTCTTTTATATTCATTTAAAATTTTTCTTTTGTTAAATTTTGTTGTGTTTATTTTGAAATACTAGCAAATTGCTAAATAAAGATTATTATTATTATTATTATTATTAAAATAGTTTATGATAAATTAATAAATTGGCAATGAATTATTTCAATTTCAATTTGAAATATTTGACACCTCTTGACAGTTGTAGATTTGCTAGGGGCACCAATACGTAAAGCTCAAAATCACTTATTGAAAAATAGCAGTGGTGCCAACATACTGTCACTTTGACAGTGCGGATGTCAAGTAAATGGATAATATGTATCCTGTTTCAGTAATTGTGTAATTTGAGACATTTTTAATTAAGTACGTGGAAGGTCTTACAATACCTGAGATTTTAAATATTTCTCCATATGTACTATCAAACTAAGAAGCCCATCTGGCAACAATATTCTGTTCTGTCAAATGACAGTAAATTTCTTGGAGGTTATGCAGGTTATACAACAAAATAAAAATTACGGTTCTGTTCATGTGCAACCTAACAACAAAAATCCAAGGCCACCCTTCATGCAAAAAAGGAGTGAATGGATTATGCTGCAAATCTATGAATTTAATTCTCCAATGCTCTCACATATGTATACAGGGTGTTTCAAAAACGTGGTGCCAAATTTATGGAAGTTATAGGGGACGTTAAAACATAAAAATTTTGCGTATAAACTTTTTCTGTTAAATTTGGTTTTTACTATTTTACTGAAAACTGGAAAAGGTTGTTAAAGTAAAAATTGGCAGATATGTTCTACCTATAGCAGACTTATTTATGAGTTTTGTTTTTATTGGTACTTTTTAACAGACAAGAATTTGATTACCTACCTACAAAAATATGTACTGAAAAGCTTGATTTATTTAAAACATTAGCTCGTTCAGTTTTTTATAAAGTAATAGTTTTTGTGTAAAAAATAATATACATTATGATGCAAGACATTTTGCTGAATAGCTGTAACATGCATTAGACCTGCGTGGGTCCAATATACTAGGTGAGTTTTTTAAAGTGTTACAAAGCGATATCTCGAAAACGGTTTGAAATATTTTGATGAAATTTTGGTGGGGTGATAGGGAGATGAGGGGACATATTGAAACATACTTTTGACATTTTCCCTTTTTACTTCCTTTTACTGTAAAGGAAGTATTGGATTCACCCCAAAAATTCGAAATTGAGTTTTCAACGGATCTTCACGTTTTAGAGTCCCCTGATCCCAAAAAACATATTTTTTTTCATTGGTCTGTGTGTCTGTCTGTCTGTCTGTCTGTGTGTCTGTCTGTGAACAGAATATCTCAAAAACAAAAAGAGGTATGGCGTTGAAACTTCATATATAAGTTTTGTGTACTATGTAGATGAGGCAGCAAGCTTTTGAAGAAAAACGCATAACCGGAAGTAGGTGTTTACTCTTGTGATTTTTCAGTTTTTTTCGATTTTTTCAAAAACGGCTCTAACGATTTTTTTTAAACTTTACATTTTTCTTACATTTTTAATGTGTATTGATGTGAGATAGGTGATTTTCCAGTTGAATACTTCTAAAGTGGGTTTCTTTTGTTTTTTTTTCTATTTTTTTTATTAACTCCTATTTTAAATAAAACACCCGGTATATTATTATATTTTTGAATTCACCTTAAAATTCTAGAGAAAATTTGTCTCTTCAACTAACACTCGATTTTGTACCGTTTTTGTAGAATTTGTAATTTTGAAAATTTTTAACAAATGGTTAAAAATTTAAAATGAAATTTTTGACTAATTATAAGATCACTGTAAAAGGAAGTTGTGTGAGTGTATCACACCAGATTTTTCTGTTTTGAGTTGAGGGGGTTAACTTTGGAATTTTAAATTGGATGATGTACTTTTGTTTATAAAATTCGAATCTATGTAAAAAACTATGTATGTGTACAAAATCTTTGATCTTTGATTTATTAGGTTATAAAATAATAAAATATTTACCATTAAATTTCAACTATTTATCGTCTGTCCTGCTTGAAAATTTGTTCGAAATGTCCCCCTTTAACTTCCAAATACTTTCTCACTCTTTTTCTAAATGAATTTTGTACCCGCTGTAACATTTCAGGCGCTACTAATAAGCAGGCAAAGCGGATTTGGTCAAGAGCAAAAATTTTTTTGTACACATACATAGTTTTTTACGCAGATTTGAATTTTATAAACAAAAGTACATCATCCAATTTAATATTCCTAAGTTACCCCCACCCCTCAAAACAGAGAGAGGGAGTAAATGTCAAAAATATGTAAATATGTCGCCCCATCTCCCTACTACCTTACCAAAATTTCATCAAAATATTTCAAACCGTTTTCGAGATATCGCCTTGTAACACTTTAAAAAACTCACCTAGTACAATGAGTAGAACTCGAAAAGCATCCTTTTGAGTCATTATTTCACTATTTGTTAAAGGTTTAATCACGTATATAATTCCTTGCCACAGAACTTGAGAGATAACGTAAATATTTATATGTTCACACATTTATTAAGGCACTCTTATTTGAGTTAGCGAAAAAAATTGTTATGTGGTTTTGTTTACATGTTTTTTTTTTATAAAATATCAAACTTGTATGTTTATGTTTAGTTATACTAAATAAGTATTATATTATTATGTTATTATTATTATAATAATTAACTAATGAACTGTTTTAGTTATATGCAAATATTTATATAATTCTTCAGAATTATTTTATCTATTTGCTGACAATTATTTAAGTTTGAATTTGGTTTTCCTATAGAATATTTTTATTATTTTTAAATTAAATAAAACGTGTACCTATATAAATCAACATATATTTATTGTAACCAATATATTGTAACTTTCTTTATATACAGCGAAACCTCTCTTAACGGACACCTTTTAATAATAGACAACTCTACACAACGAACAGTTTTTAGTGTACAGAACTGTAAAGAACATACAGGGTCCAGCAACTACGTGACATAGTGGTGTAAGATATTTCTAAAACTGTGAGGGTTACATAAATATTGTGTATATAAAAGTTGTAGATACAAAGGTGGATCTGGGTATTAATGCTATACATTAAAAGTACTTTTTAAAAATACAAGTGCAGGCAGACCTCGCCGTTCGCGGGAGTTACATCCCAGAAGAATGCCGCGAAGAGCGCAAAACCGCGATGCGCAAGTAAACATATGAATGATAAAAACGGGGTTAGGTTCCATTAACTAGATTTATTTATAGGCTCGATAAGTGTGTTTACAAGTTCGTGATAAATAATGGTATTTAGGTGTTCATTACATAAACCGTATATGTCTGCTTTATTTACTTAGTGTGTGAAAGCTGAAACAGTTAACGTTGGCAATTCCATCCGCGAACGGCAAGGTCTGCCTGTATATACCAGGTGTTCCATTTAAACAAATGGAAAGAAGTATGTTAGCAGATTATGAGTTCTCTGTATAGCTTTAATACTCAAAGCAGGGAAAAACTATTTGAACATTTAATATAATTACGTATAGGATTTTGGTGTATTGGCTTTTGTTTTTTTAAATCTGATTTTATTTGATACTGAAATTAATTTATTTCTGCATTTATAGTTTTTTCGTGTATTTTAATGGCGTTTGTTATCCCTTGAAATAAAGCATCTTTAAGGGCTTAAATTGTTTATTATGTACAAACATGCATATCTTAAAAACAGTTGAATTTACAGGTATGAAGTAGTATATCAAATGAAAGCTCATTAAAAGGGTAATTATTATTGTGCAAATGTTGAGCACACTGTAGAGGTTTAATACCCACCATTTTACACTCGAAAGGTACATAATTTTGTGGTTACGTCTTCCTTCATTCAATTGTTTTCTGTTACTTATAACAGCCGCCTGAAGTTCAGCATTTTTTGACATAAAATCATTAATATCTCCAAAACAATTGAGAGACCCATACAACTTGATATCAAAATGATTAGTATTTCAATGCAAAACTTTTAAACTACACAAATGTACGACATTCCCTTTAAAAAAATCTGGTCTGATACACTCACACAACTTCCTTTTACAGTGATCTTATAATTGGGCAAAAATTTGATTTTCAATTTTTAAGCATTTGTCAAATTTTCAAAAATTGCAAATTCTACAAAAACGGTACAAAATAGAGCGTTAGTTGAAGAGACAAATTTTCTCTAAAATTTTAAGCTGAATTCAAAAATGTAATAATATACTGGGTGTTCTATTTAAAATAAGAGTTGATAAAAAAATAGAAAAAAACAACTACGTTTTCAGGCATAAATAGTTTTAAAGGCAATCATTTAAGAAAATGTATTTTAGCAGCCTTTAATTCCTTAAAAAAGGTGATAGATGCTAAATTCAATCACCAGAAATAACATGTGGCTAATGAAAACGAAATCAAGCTTGGCTTTGAAAAAATGAAATTATGTGCTTTATTACTTCTGATGTTTTAATTTAAATGTGACAGTTATTATAATAGCAGGAGTGTCAAGTTGTTTAAATTATCAAATTTTAAATTAGACGTGTTTAATCAAGAACAAAAAGTTTTTATAATCGATATGATTGATGTAGCAGATTTAAGCGTTGGTTTTTTATGTTAATTTTCAAATTTTGACATGACGGTGACACTTATGCAATGGTTTAGGTTATGTATGTGTATTCCATTCTAGAACATCAACATAATGTGAATTAATAATTGACATGTTTCAATTTTCAAAGCCAAGCTTGATTTAATTTTCGTTTGCTCACATATTATTTCTGAAACCAGTAAGTAAAAAGTGTAATTTATTTACATACCTCTTGTAATAACTTTCCTAGAATATATAACGATTGTGCCCACATAAATGGGCATTGTCCTAATGGAATCCTCTCTTGAGTGCCAGGCTCTTTATATTCGGCATTTACAAATTCAGCTGGTACTGAGTACAACTCTGGCACCAACCTCAAGCCGTCTTCTGTTCTGATCATTATCTAAAATAAAATTCATTAGTGGAAAATTAAGAAATTCTGAATGCTATTGATCAAGCTTCATTACTTATAGAAGCAGAGAGAAACAAAAAGGTTTGCTCTTAAATGAAGATTGTAATTTCAAATTCATATCTGTGTTTTAAAACATGAAAATTCACAAAGTGACTAGGAGAAGGAACGCTAGTATAAAAATTTCCTCATAACCTTTCTGCTTTAATAGTTCATAACGTATTGCTATTCAAAATTCCATGCAGATTTACCTCTTCCAATTGTTCAGCATATTCCATACTCGCTTCCTTATTTCCTTGGAAACAATAATCCAATACTAGATAACAAAAGAACAGCGGCCATTCGCATTCAATGTTTTCAAACATCCGTAATTCCCATGGTTCGTAGTATAAACGGCGTGGGTCCTAACAAAAATAAAAAAGATTTTGTAATTTATACTAGTAGTTGATGTTACAAGGATGAAAAATATAGTATTTGAACAGATTATTTTTTATTTGATTGTAACAAATGAAATACGTTAAAGAAATAATTGAATGCAATGCGTTCATAAAAATATTTTTCAGTCTAGGACAAAAAATTGCTTCACCTAACAACCATAAAGAAAAATAATATTTAAAAAAAACTGTAGGTTTGTTGTCCATATAACAATAGCATTTTATAACTTTTTTCATCATTTATGGACCAAATGAAAATGATACAAATGATAATAAAGAACAAACCAATAAGGACGACGAAGATGTTATAACTAGAAACTTTAACAGCCAACTTGGAAATGATTACTGTTAAGGGTTGGGTACGCATGAACATTTTATTTAGGTTGTTTTCAAGAAAGACAATATAAGACTCGTATTTTAATAGCTAGCCTTATTTGTAATTATAGGCTAACAACTGTAGATCTTAACGAAAGCTCTCCTTTGATTTGAATAAGGTGTAAGCCGGTATCTTTTGCAGCTGTTAGGAATGTAGAGGGACTTGGAGTTGTAACATAATATTGTGGCACATGACATAGCAAGAGCTGAAAACTATGTTAAATTATGACAGCTAATTTAGCTTAAAATTTATCTGGCTGTTATTCCACGAAAAGAACACGTGTTGAGGACAGTTTCGAGATCGCCATGGGAAATCACAATTCAAAACTTGATTGGGAAAGGATTAAACAGTTGTGGGGTTGGTAAGAACAGGCATCAATGCAGGGCCGCTCTGGGAGGAGGCACTCTAACTGGTTCATGAACTAAGATGTTAAAAAAATTATGGAGTGCCTCCTACAGCTACGATAAAAGGTATGTTGGTATAAAAAATTTTAAAAAAATAATTAAAAATCAAAGTACGCCGATTTGTCTGAAAATCGAGAGTCTAACAACCAACTTAAGCAGGAGCGAATCCTAGAATATCAGTCGAAAATTTTGTATTATATACACCTTATGTGAACTCAATCCGCGGACACACTGCATATGCGAATGTTTTGGTAATAACGGGCTGCATATATTCCGTTCTCCAGTGATAACAAATGAACTGGATTATAGGAATGGAGGTTGTCCTTATGGCGTTCTTTTGAAAGCGCTGGGATTGAGGAACGAAAGTATGCCATTCAAAATAATCAACTCTGCCCTGATGGAACACCATGGATTTCAGTATATGTCGACGGATCTTGAAGTAAGAGATCTTATGGGAGCAATTATAATTCTGCCTCCAGCATGGTTGGGATAATTGGACAGCAAACAGGAGAACTGTTATTTGTTGCTGTCAGAAACAGATTTTGCTCGATTTGTACACGAGCAGAAAATAAAAATAAAGAACCCTTGGACCATACTTGCTGCAAAAATTGGTATGAATCTGCACCAGCCATGGAACCTAATATGGTGGTAGAAGGTTTTTGCAAAAGTGAACGTATGCACGGTGTTCGGTATATGGAGTTTGTTGCCGATGGAGATGCGAGTGTAAGAACTATGGGAAAAATTTGAGGAAAATTAAAGCAGACACCCAGATGCAACTGAAGGGTCGAAAATTGCTTACCCAAAAAAAATTTTCTTCTTACCAAGAGAGCAAAATGCTCGATATATGAACACCCAAAAAGCGATGGTGACGTAAACCTCCTTAGAGAGAATTTGAGAAACGGTCTCCACCATGTATTTGGTGACCATTTGCAATGTCGAGAAGGTATATGTAACACTGTCGGTGATCAGACCGAAAATAAAATACTGGAACTAAAATCTATGTTCATGTACCATCATTTAAACGGTAGTCCTAAATTTTATTACGCCATCACCATACTTACAGTTACTTTTTATTGCAGGAGCTCTTCAATTAGTGTTAAGGAAAGCTCACCTTTCGATAAAAAACAAAAATAATAATCGTGCCGAAAGGCTTATGAATATAATTCCTCGTTTTAACATGCGAAAGCGTTTAAATTTGGTTCAGCGAGGTTCCTACCAACGTAGAGTTGTCCTATCAGGATTGAGTCATTTAACTGGCATCTAAGTCCATGGAAAAATGCTTTAGGGAAAAATCCGGGAATGCATTTTAAGAATTTTATTAAAAAACATACACTAAAAAAAGAGACAGCTGCTAAACGTAAACTTTTTTTGCATAGCAATGACGAAATAAAAACATCAAATCATAAAGTAGTACAGGCCAATAATAAGGACTATGGAAAGTATGCAGATGAACCTGAGGAAGAAGAAGATACCGATTTTATATTAATGGAATCTCAACTACAAACACAAAAACTACAAGTGAGTCAATCACTTTTAAGTGGTACAAAATAAACTTTGCTATTTTAGGTCTTTGTTGATGAAACTAAAAGAATAGAAAGTGAATCGAGGGGTCAGTTTGGCAATCAAACTTATGACAATGAGAGACAACCGAGACTCACCGCTTCATTGTTTGGGCAAGCCATAAAACGCAGACCACATACTCCTTGTCACAATTTAGTCAAAGCTTGCTTAAGACCAAGCAACTTTTATTCAGCTGCAACTGATTATGGCATTACAAAGGAGAGTGTTGCAATTGCGAGGTTTACAGAAAAAACTAATCTTAATGTCCAAAAGTCTGGTCTTTGGATAGACAACGAATTTGGGTATTTAGCAGCTTCACCGGATGGTAAATATTTCTTGAGTGAAGAAAAAAGGTCACTCGCGTGCTTAAGATTGCAATTGTAGGAATTATTGGGGTTGACGCAATTGTGGAAGTCATACTGTAATGGTATGGGGTGTTTTATTTGTAAAAAATATAATAATAATTAACTTGTCCCACACAATAAATCAGTAATTAATAATTAATTTCCAGATCTTGAACTGTGTAAAATCAGATTGTTCTATTTTGTTACTTCAAATTAAATTGTATTATGCCCTCTCTTTTATTTTATCTGACTGCAAATATGATTTAAATACGCTAGCTCCGGTAGACATTCAACTCTCATCAAAGGGTGGCTTCTCGGTAATTTGTAATAATAAGTTATTTAAAAACAGCACGCCGCTGCATTCCAAATTCGAAACTTTAAATCAGGTAAATATTTGAATAATCTTATTTTGGCGGTTCTAATTTCTTTTGTTTTAGCCCAAACTCATCCTTGATTGTTAATCCGACGCAGCTTGGGAAGATTGCTTTTGTTTTACTTAACTTAACCTCACAATTCGGCTACTAATTACAATTACTGGCAAAATATCTCTTTTAGCGGCTTGGATACGCCTGGCCTTTGTTGGTTCTGATGTCGTCTCGCTGGTACGTAATTTTCCGGCTCCTCAAGCTGGTATTTAAAGTTTTACAGTATCTTTACAGTTTCATGTGAACGGTAGGTTCTTTGGATGGGAGCCTGAGCTGGAACTCCTCCTGAACTCGCTGCACCGGGTGCTGGAGTCCACACGGTCCTGGTTCCCTTTTGTTTGGCTGCAATCGACCCTCGTAGCCGTGTCCTCGGTGAACGACCCAAGATCGGACGCCTCCACCTGCAGGTTAACTTTTTGTCATGGAAAATGTTGCCCACACCCATACTAGAGCTCCAAAATGCGCTGATCACAATGATATACTTTATTTTGATGTAAGTAAATTGTAAATATGAGAAAACTTTAATTAAACTCAGAGCATAAATTGGTGTCATAAAATAATTTATTCAACTGTTTCTTTCCTTTCAACGGCTATAAACAATTGCCTATCTAACAAATCTACAAAAACCGGATATTAGTTAAATTCAATGACAGTACATTGTATCTTAATTATTCTTAACACAACTAAAACTACACAATTCTTATAATCTAATTTATTGTACACATTGGTTCAGTATTTAAATTGTCTTTTGGCGCCACTGCACGTGTTATTAAATGTTTTAATTGTCTATTCACGTATTTGTATTGACTCACTTCTCGTTCACTTCCTCTCTTCCACTCTTATTTATCTGCAACTAATCAAATTAAAAAAAAGCTAGCTCAAATTTCGGTCAAGCAAGGCTCGTCTCGGTTAGGTTCCCCCTGAATGCATAATTTATTGAAATTCGTTAACTACGGATCTGTTCTCCGCTTTAGCTTAACGCGCACAATCGAAAACTCTGAAATTAGTTCAAGTGTTAACCAAGATGGATGCCGTTTACAAGATTGCGTTTAATTCAATGATGAATATTGTGAAATCGGTCAACGTGTTATCGGTAATTATTTGAATTAGACTGTTTTCCCGGCATTAATTTGTCTTCTGTTTCAGATCTTGCGGGCACGTTATTTCAATTATTTTTATAGCGTCGATTTTGGAAAAACATAACCTCAACTCTGATTATTTCAAGGCTTCCTCAGGTCGTGCTCTTGCTTTATGGTAAGTTTCAGGCTCCTAGCGCCAATATTTTCTTGTAAAAACTAACCTGCGATTTCTGCAGTCTGCGGCAACCTCCTCAGATGAACTCAAGTGCCCAGATCTTCTCCTGGGGTGCTGGGATTGACGTGCCGGACTCCTATACGCTGGAGGGACGTGCAGCAGTTGAAACCCCGGGCTCAGGGAACCTCTTTCTGCCTGTAGCTCAGGATCGTAAGCTGGGATGGATCTGGCGAAGCCCTCGGAGACGTCAACGGTGGAAATTTATTTTCATATGAGGGAAATCGAAACCCACACTTCCCCTTGTAGCCGGGTAAATTGCTAATACACTGGTGTACTTTTTATTATTAAATTCAATTGGTTCCTATTTAAAAAGTTAATTTATTTGGAGACACAAAAACTGGCTGTCATAAAATAATTTATTCATTTGTCTACCTCCATTAATTTGTTATAAACAAAAGCTAGTTACTTCAAATAAATTGCGGATACTAACATGGTTCAAATATTAACTTTTAAAAATTATTCTACTTAAAACTATGATTTTGTACACTAATACTATATCTAAAATAATTGTTTCCATTTATATTAATTTTGCGTGTCTATTTTTCATTGCACGTCTCTTTAATTTGCGTTTTAAATATCCACATGTCACTGCACTAATTCAAGTATTTAATTCGCGCATATCCTGCACTGGGTTCTTTTGAATTCACTGTTTTCTTTTAACACACATTTTTAAGTTCATATGTGTCTGCTTTTCTGCAATTCCTATAACCCTTGCCTTTTGATTCTTACGGTTTCCTTCAAATACTTTAATGCCTTCCTTCTGATCTGCCCGTTGCATGTTCTTAAGCTTATCCATTTTCCTATTACCTTTCTTATAAAACCCTGACTGGATTTCACTATTAAAATATGCCTGATTTCTAAGCTTCATTCCCTTACGTTTGCAATCCATCTTGTAATTATTAAATTTCATTCGGCTTGGCCTTTACATTTAGCACAAACCTAATCAATTAACTGAACTTACATCCAATTTGGATCCCTATTTGAATTGAGCTTTGCTGACTGCGTTCATTAATTAATTATTCTGCAATTACTGGCATCCCATTACAAATGTATTCATTCTGGCATATTCAAATTTTAGCTTTGCAGTTATATAAAATATCTCACTCTGAGCTTTCATGAAAAGTCCATTAATTTGGCAATGCTAACAGAGTTGAATTATAGGGCTTAAAACCATAGCAATATACAGCGAAATCTCTCATAACGGACACTCCATTAAGCGGACCCCTCTATTAAGCGGACATTTTGCTTGGCACCATCGGGAACCACTGTAATTTAAATACAAGGGCATCTCTGTTAAACGGACTCTCTGTTAACAGAAGCAAGACAGAAAAATTCTGGAAATTTTTAAATATTTCCCTCGTTTAAGTGGACATGTTACTAATTATGTGCTTAAATGCTAGGGAACTAGGGGAATTACACATTTTCATATGGTGGGTACAGGCCGCGTTATACATTGCGTGTTCAGATGCTAGCTAGAAAACTAGGGGAATTACCTCTTTTCATATGCACCCTATGTTTTCCAACTTTAATCCTCAGAATTTTAGAGGTGAAAGAAGTGTTCTGCGAAAACGATTTTATTTATCTATAGCATAGTGCCCTTTATTTATAGCTGCATTTGATTAAAAGCAGGTAGGTTTTCTGCGTTACAGGCTGCAGTTGATATTTATGTACTAATGCTACGTCATAATGGAAAACAAACGCAGCAATAAACACATGCTAACCTTAGAAAAAGTTGAAATTTTGAATTGATACAATCAAAACAAACCCAGCGTACAAAATTTGGCAATGAAATTCGAAATTGGAAAAACCCAAGCAGCAAATATTATTTGAAAAAAGAATATAAGTGGCTTGACTGCACAAATGTTACTCGAAAGCTTAGCTTACTTAAATAAAGTTAATTTTTACATTTTAAATTACACTAAAGCTATATTTTTACTAATTCTAAAACTTGTTACACACAATTTCACTTATAATGTAAATTAGTTAAACGACTGAATAGCTGAAAAATAACTTTTTTGATAAAGAATTACAAGAAATAACAGTGTTTTTCGGAATTAGAAAGTATATTTTCAAACTGTAATTTACGGAAAACTAAATAAAACCACATCCACAGCGAACACAGTAAATGCTCTTCTTTAACAAGAATTGTTTGGATTTTTGGAAACTCAGTAGGCCATACGAAAGCCATCTAATGCCTAGTAGAAAGTTGTAATCTGTCGTAATCCCCATGTATTGTCTATAAGTGAAGTTTGTTATTTGTGTTGCCTACTACACTGCACTACACTATTGCCGAAACAATTTGCATTTTAGAAAAAACATTAGGGGCCGGTTGCAGAAAGCAATGTTAAGTCTGGTGTTAGCTAACATCGCGTCAAAGTGAACAAAATCGCATCAAATTTTGTTTACTAATGTATTAGTTACCATAAGCATTTGAGATTTGATTCGTTTTTGTTCACTTTGACGCGATGTTAGCTAACACCAGACTTAACATTGCTTTCTGCAACCGGCCCTAGGTGACGTTTGAAACAGAGTAGTTTTTAGCTATCTATTGACGTGGAGATTTTTTTGATATTCGTATTTTTGCAAATATTATTTGAAAATTTTAAAGTAAAATAGAGTTGTACGTTGTTTAATGCTGAAAGGTTATTTTGCCAAAATTTGTAAAAATCTCTGTCAGTAGACAGACAAAATATAAATGATTAGAAATAAAAATCGATCGTGTTTCCTACTTTAAAATTGGCTCTCTAAAAGTTAAACAAAGTGTGCATAAAATGGGGTATATTTCAAGATGCAAACTCCAGCGTTAAGTTAGCTGCACCAGGTGATTTGTTATCTTTTTGTCTTTTAATGATTTCTTTTATTTCCTCGCTAGTTGGTAGTTGGCATCCCTCCCCTTGTATATCCTCTATCCTGATGGATTGGCGTATGCACTGTATTTCTTCTGGAGTTTTGTTTGGGTGGTTTAATGCTAGTTCAAAGTGTGTTTTCCGAGTTTGCAAAATTTCATTTTTTTTCAATTATAATATTGCCTTCCTCATTACGGCCCATTGTTGTTCGAGGTTTAAAGCCTTCTTTTGTGTTATTCACTTTCTGGTAAAATTTTCTTGTGTCACACTGATTATGTAATTGTTCTATGTTTTGTAATTCTTGCTCATAATAACTTTGTTTCTTAGCTTTATGTATTTTTTCATAGGCTTCATTTTTCTTTTTTGTTGTTTCTCCGCACTGTGTGTCGAACCACTGGTTTCTTTTACTTGGTATTTGAGTGCCCAGTTTGATCATTTTTAAAAATCAAGATAACAAAATTTTGAATAAAGATGGAGGTTCTGTTGAAGTTGAAATCTGATTTATCGCATAGTACACGCCCTCCGGGTCAGATTTCAGATAGTATAAATGACGTTGGTATATGCAGAAGTGCTGACTTTTGGTGCTTTGGTGAAGAGCATATCTTCGGCCAACTTAGTCACGTTAGTCTCTCTTCAAGGGAACTGAAGATGACAGCTTAGCTGTCGAAATACGTATTTAGCAGTTGTAAATATTTGCGTGATTAGAAGTTTTGAACGAATTGTGTATACATAAAGTTACATGGATAAGCCCAAATGGGTAGACCACAAATCAGTAAACTTTTATAGACATGTTATGCACACGTTAGCTTTTGTCGAGATTTACGTGTTTGGAAGCGCAATTAAACTAACGAGTGGCAGCTCTTACATACGCCTTAGGTACACAATCAAAAAAGAAGTCATCAAGAACGATTACACGCAAACGAAGTTACATTTTAGACTACTGATGACGTTTAGCAGACCTCAGTAGGAATTCCGTCAAAAAACACAGCATTTAAATCGAGCAGGTGTAGGAGAAAAAACTCGCTGCTACTGACATCTGAGGATTGGAAGCAAAATCTACAGCATAGACGTGAACCACAACAAAGCCTTCCCTTCTTACTAAATGGCGACAAGTTTGAACAAAGGTAATTGTTAAAATTTCGTACATGGTAGATTTTAGGGTTCTTTTAATTCTGTGTTACACGTGATGTTTTTAATGGATAAGTATGTATCATTATAGTATAACATAATAAATGTGAGTAAATATATGTATTGACATGATAACAAGTGCACAAACGTGTACCATGTCTTTCCGTTAACTAGACATTATATTTAATCTGATGTGGCATTCCCACTTCCATAAGGACTTGATTGTTACTATTGGTTTCTAAGGGTACGCCACGCCATGTGTAAATGCATTTATTTTAAAATTCCATAAAAGAAGCATCAGAAAGAACAACGGGGCGTGTAATAACTCTCATACTTGCTGTAAACTGCAGTCTTTATACTATTTGATCAACAGAATTCCTTCCCCTGTACAATATATTATGTTTTTACATACTCAATAACGTTTCCATATTGCATTTTAAAATAAACGCATTTACACATATTGCGCCGCGTTATAATAAACTCCCTATATGTATTGACATAATAACAAGTGAAAAACTCCGTTCACATCTTTTTGGCATGAAGGTTGGCATGGCAGTTTCCCCAATTTAGCTGTGTAAAATTACTTTGTTGTGTTTAAATGAGGTTTATATTTGAGGTTATGGTTACCAAATGCTTTTAGGTTAGAAAACATGACAAAACACCTTCAAATGCAACGTTGCCATATTTAAGCAGAATAGAAAATGAAACTTAGTCATTTTTATGTATGTATCCAATTTCAGTAATTGTGTAATTAGAGACATTTTTTATTAAGTACGTGGAAGGTCTAACATTTACTGCATTTGTTATTCTAATATACCTAGATATACGTTTGCAGTATGAAGTTGAAAGTAAACATTTTAATATAAGCAAATGCGGTTATCGCAAATTTTGAAACATTTATATTTGAAGAAATGAAAAGTAGTTGAATACTCTGTATTTAAATACTCTAAAAATATATTTAAATACTAAATAGATTGCAAAATATTTACAACTACAAATACATCTCATTAAAAAGTATTTAAATTAAAAAAAAAGCATACAAATACTGCCAACCTCTGTTTACAAATAATTATTATGGTAACATTTGAGGTAAAGCTAAATTAAATACCTCCTTTGGAGTTCGATATCCATCTCTTAAAAACCGCTTGCATCCATATCGGCCTTGCAGTTTATCAACTATTGTGTCTCGTGTAAGTTGTATGAGCTCAGCATCATCGACAGCAAATGCAGGAAAACTTATAATAGACAGCAGGCCACTATCAAGCTCCTTAGAATTTGATTCACGAGGCAACATGGACTACAACAATTTAGCTATACTTTAATTACTTAAAAATTGGACTGCAATTACTTGCAAAACAGCCTGGCATTTTTGAGCCTCGTCAGCCAAAACATGAATTACACTATATGGTCCCCCTCTGGCCCCAAAAAGATCAAGCTCGTTCATGGCTTCAAGGGCTGCCTTAGCCATTCCAATAGAGCTGGCGTTCAGCTCGGGCAGGCCGTGGTTGGTCTTATCTCCCCTTTCCCAAATGCCGTAATCTGGAGTGCAGTATGCGGATTCAATGTAGAACACAAGGTTTTGAATGAAAGCAACTTCGTCTAAATTAAAAACTATCTGCAAGCCTGACGCTGTCATCTGAGCTAAAATTAAAAGGTACAAGGCAATGGCATCGATTTGTAGGTGGCCCCATTCAGCGTCACCCACGACGGTCTGCCCGGTCATGGAGGAGTATTTAGCATGGAGAGAATCCAAAGGATTCTGTGTCATTTTGAAGTTTTCCACTTTTTCATTCTGCTGCATCATGGCCATCAACAAACCCCGCATCAATTTCACGCAGGATTGTTCCAGTTCGTACGCCTTGGCACGATCCTCGTCCTGATCGGCCATTTTCTTGTACGACATGGACAGGCCCCAAACTGCTAAAATGCAATACACGTTGTCCCTAATCCAGGCGTGACTGTTTTCTAGACTGGCAGGGAACAATCCAGTAACTGGATGCTGATGAGCCATGATAATTTTTTGGACAATTCGTTGGTAGTAGTCCAAACGGACCCCCGAATTGCTCCTGCTTCTCATTTTTCAGTTTTATTATCACCACGCACGAGTACTGAGATATGGGATTTTAAAAACTATTATTAACCACTATTTATAGTATACAAACACATGATTTTAATTGGAATGTCATTTCAATGTCGTAGTTGTCAAAACTTAACCAATAAAGAGCTGAAGTGAGTGTGTACCATGGACATTCGGATAAGTAGGCGAAAATCGCAAGTGGGGCAAAGTTGAAAAGATCTACTACAAATAATTAGACCTATTAAAATATATCCGTTTTAAAGTAGAATAGCAGTAATTTGGACTAAAATGTCTACCATATGAGATGATTAAAAAAATGTCGTTGGTTTTTTATTACAGTATATTGTCAGGTTTCTAAAATATTGAATTGACAACAATATATTCTAAAGTTAACAACATTAACCATACATATAAGCCGTTCATGATTTTTGGGTCAGGTGAGGCTAAGAGCATTTAGTAATTTTGTAGGCAGAACCTCTGTTGCAACAATACTCCCTCATGGAAATTGACACTTTTTGTGTTAGGTTAGGTTGTTTTCAGTTTAAGGTTATATTTACATTGTTGCCGGATATTCTCTAGTCTCCACATCGACTCGCGTTTTTTTTAAATTTGGTCTGTCCTTTTTATATTTGAAGTAGCATCGTTTAATGGAAATTTTTTGTTGTAACAAAATTATTTTGGGCATTTTGATTTTTCCTTTGACGAAAATTAAAATTATTTGTACACATTAGATAAATCATTTATTTTGTTACCAATTTTAAAATAATAAATCTGGCAATGTGGTGGCAAGAAAATGTCGAACAGACACTGACAGAAAAAAAAAGTTGCATCCGCTACATCATCGAATCAGTTAATCCAACATGAAAAGAAAAAATCAAAGCCAACTCTGTCCCAAAAAGGTCGTGAACGGCTTATATATTACTAAGTAGCAATGGTTTTTCGTTGAGCAATTATTTCATGCTCGTTACTTATCCAATCACCATCGCAATTAAAGATTCTTCCCGTGTTTCAATAGAATTATTAAATTTTTCAAATTTGCGATTACCATATTTATATTAAAACGTGTACTTTCAACTTCATACTTCAAACATATATCTCGGTATATTAGAATAACAAATACAATAAATCTTAGACAAGTCACGCTTGTCCATTTATTATTTATTTTGC